>RQIL01014442.1:0-10950 GCA_003951145.1 Jimgerdemannia lactiflua | reverse complement strand
TATATAAAAAGATTTTAGAGTATTATATATATATCTCTCTCAAACCTCTCACAATTCTATATCTATTCTCAACAGATCCAACTGATTCTGCCTCAACTTCTTCTGCAATCTTCTTAGTCTTTAATCTTACTAATACTTTCTAATTAACTTCCATCTTTTCTTCCATCTTCTCTTTATAATCCTCACAGACTGCTCTCTATGTCTCAGCTCCATTTTATACCTCTCAGTATTCAGCAACTATCTTCTCAGCCACCACTACCAATTTAGTCTCTCTGATAGCATTTATCTCATATCCTTTCTTCTTAAGCTATTCAGCTAAGATCTCTGATCTTATGAAAATCTATCTCACTTAGTTCATTAGCTACTAAGTCTCCAAGTACTTTTAATATCAACAACTCTTCTTTTATATAATCTCCACCTGAGGTCATTGATCTCCTCTTCTCTCTTAGGCTACTCTCCAGACTCTCTGCTACTACTATCTGGCCAAAGAAGCCTATTTCCATTCTATACTCTCTTTTTCCATACTGTCAGCTGAATGCTCCACCACCTCCCACCTCAGCATACTCACTAGAATTTTATATAGTTACTATATCTTAAGTTACTTTCTCTAATAAACTATATAAAAGTATATCAAAAAGTACATTGAAAATTTGTATAATATAAGTAATAGCAGAGAAAAGAGATGATTTTGTACCTAGCTCTTAGCAACTGCTATCTAATATTTTATTATACTGCATATTTATCAATATGGCTTATTTGCTAGCCCTTCTGAATCATACTTGCTCTATTAGTATTTTGGACTATACTGTATGTAGTATATTTAATTAGTTAAGCAGATAGATTCCCATCTGCTCACAGTTACTAATAAGAACTAAGGTTTTGTACTTATTCCTTATTCACTTTACCTTACTGATCTCTAGACTCTTCTTGATGATCTGATATATTTTCCAAATCATCTTGAATTGGATAAAGTAGTTACTCTTCTTTAAGCTAATATTTATTTAGAAATGTCCTTATCTCTGTATCTTTATACATTCTCAATCTTGACTACTTTCTTGATTCTCTCAATTCCTTCTCTTCTCTTTCTATTTTCTATGTATTTCTGAAGATTCATAGCCTTTTTTGGCTTATAATTGCCAATTCTTTCCTTATGACAAGAATCTTCTGATGGCTCTTCAGGTACTTATGACTAGTGCTCCTAATGAATTAAATCAAATCAAAGGTTCAATTTGATTTGATTTGAATTGAATTAAAGACTAATTTGATTTAAGGTCTAATTTAAATACTATTTTTCAAAATTTAATAACTTGACAAATATACATCTGAATTTAATAATCTTTAATCTTTTATATTTCTCTTATATAGGGAAATCTAACAAGCTAAAGATCATTGAATTTGGATGTGTATTTGTCAAGTTATTATATTTCAAAAAATAGGATTTGAATTGGACCCTCAATTTGATTTAATTTGAATTGAAAAATCCCCAATTTGGTACAATTTAAATGACCCTTAATTTGATTCAATTCAAATTGATTTGATTCATTTGGAAGCACTACTTATGGCTATACTTCAGCACTGTTTGTATTCTTAGTATACTATTCTTTAAGATACTCAAAAGTTAGCACTTCTTCTTTTCACTATACTACTTGCTCTCTTCTCTCTTGTGATCTCTGGTAACTTCACTTTCTTTTATACTTATTCATTACATATAATAAGATTGGGTCTTTATTTTATTTTCTTAGTTCTATTACTCTCTCTCCTAATTCCACAGTTTCTCTCAATTCAATTATTGCTCTTATTCTTCTTATATATTATCTGATAAAACTATTTAATATTAACTCTTGTCCTCTTTCATCAGTTTGGTATTACTATAAGAACAAACTATACTCTGACTCTTATTAATCTTATTGAGCTGGCTTGAAGATATAGACTCTCCAAGATATATCTTTATCTCTTACTATTATCTTTACCTCTGAGTCTATCTTTTTCTGTCACTATATCAATGATTTTATTATTCTTACCACTGTGGGTCTTGATATTTCTAGTCTTTTTCATAATATTTATCCTTCATACCACAATATCTCTTAGATATAGAATGCATTTATTCTATTTTTGAACCTTTTTATTTCTCTTTCTCCCTTCTGTTCTATATATGACTTACTCTTATTTTCCTTAGTCCCAGCTATTCTCTGACTGGCTTAGCAATCACTTTAATTGTACTTTATATAATACAGTTATTTGTAAAGCTTACTGGCTTACCATTTGCTATTCTTAGTACTCTGACTGAGGTTTTGTAGTTCAGATACTCACTAATTTTCTAATTTATTGACATATCTACTCTTTCTTGTTTGTTCATTTATTGTTAGCCTCTGTTGACTATTTGAATATCTATATAACTATTCTCTCTTTCTCTTATACTATCTTCCTTCTCTTTCTCTTTACTTACTCTGTGTCTTCTTTTCTTCTCCTCTCTCATTTTTATTGTCCTATACAACCATACTCTATAGGCTAAGCAATATTCTAACTCCACTCTTTATGCCTCTCTTTAGCATAATAGACAATGGACTTCTCTTTTCTGCTGCCTGTTTATACTTATACATAACTTCTTAATATTTTTTTTCTTATTTTTATTTATGTTTTACTTTTCCAATCATCAATTAATTCTTTAAGCTCTTAGTCTGAGAGGATTAAAAAATTCTGAATGGATGAGGTGCCATAGGTGCTGAAGTCTGTCTCAGACTTTACAAGCTTTGGGAGGACTGTGAAGAGTTGATTTCTGCTATCCTGAAAGCATTGGTGTGCTTTATTTTGTCTTAAATATGGGTTTATATGTATGAATTTCCTTCTATTTAAGATATATATATATGAGACATTTCATGTAAAACATGGTAATAAAAGAATGTCTTGACTCTCACAGAGTCCCTTAGCCCAGAAAGCTTAGCATGTAAGCCAGGAACACCTGAAGGGAAATATAGAAAAAAACTGGGTGGTAAAGTATAGCTAAAAAATAGAAAAATGAAATATACTCAAAGAAATGAAAAAAGGATTAGAAATAGATAGGAAACCAACTCTTCACAGTCCTCCCAAAGCTCGTAAAGTCTGGGATAGACTTTGGTATCTATGGTACCTTGTCTATCCAGAACTAAGCATCACTTTGTACTGGACTGTTTCAGAGTTGGTTGTTTGTAGATCTGATATGAGTGGAGCATCTGGCTGGGGTGTGCCAATGGCCATGACTTTACTCTTGCATTTGAGGACTGTATAAACTAGGAAAGTGGCCCAAGCAGATTGCAAAAGAACTAGCAACTGGTATAATAGATGATAGTGATATTTAAATATAGTTTTGGAACTCCAATTGTCACTCTCAAGGACTTCATACCTCCTTCCAGGGCCTCAGTGGAGGATTTGGCCTGAACAGAGTGAGGGCGATGAACCAGATCAATGTCTGCAGCTGCCATATATTCAGAAAACCAATTTCAAAGATAGTCAGGTATAAGGTTGTGATAGAGAGAGTACATACTGATAAACAGGTGGTCACTATCTGTCTGTGGGCAGAGGGGATCAACCTCACATGTCCAGTGGAAAATCCAGTATATAGGGTACATATTCTTGTCCTCCAAGAGAGCTAGAATGAGACAGGAGACCTTGGTGGCAACATCAGGGGTACATTTCTTCATTATGTTGGTGGTCAGGACCATTTTGGCAGGCCAATTGTCAATGCCACCACAAAAACTGATAGTCATCTGACATTTCACAAAATCACTCACTATCCACCAAGAGGTGCATAGGGTGAGAAGAGCATGTGTTTTCTTACTGCAGAGTACACATCACTGGATAGAGTCATAGGGGTCCAGGGAAGCAAGCCACTGAATAAGGGTGGTAATGTCCCATCAGGCAGCCTTGTCTTTTGAGGGAGGGGGTTGAAGATTCGCAGCACCCTGGATCAGATAGGAAATGGTCAAAAGGTTGGAGAAACTAATACTATTCGTCATGAGGGTCCACCAGCCAATGACAGTATAGATTAGTGCTCTCAAACAAATCGAATCAATTCAAATCAAATCAAATTGAGGGTCATTCGAATCAAATCAAATTGGGGATTTTCAATTTGAATCAAGTTCGAATCGAATCGAATTCAAATCAAATTGAGGGTCCAATTTAAACCCTATTTTTTGAAATGTAATAACTCAATGAATATATGTCCAAATTCAATTATCTTTAGTCTTTTAGATTCTCCTATATAAGAGGAATCTAACAAGCTAAAGATCATTGAATTTGGATATATATTTGTTGAGTTATTACATTTCAAAAAATAGGGTTTGAATTAGAACTCGAATTGAATTAGCCTTTGATTCAATTCAAATTGAATCAAATTGGACCTTTGATTCAATTTGTTGGGAGCACTAGTATGGATACTTCGAAGCTGATGTGTGCTCATCTCTTTCTTAAAAAGCTGAGCTAAGCAGTTAGTGCATTGCTTGGTAGAAGCTCATAAGGGATTGATATGTTGTTTATGGCACCAATGGACAAAGTATTGGTATGCCAACTCATAGTTCTTGCATAAGGATGTCCATATACTGGCTCAGATGAGTTTGCAAGCCTGTGGTGCCAGCACTGCAGTATCAGGGGATTGCTGCCGATTCGCCATACCAGGGCATCTCAGTGCATCATCCGTGTCATCATTGTCATCATCATTGTCATCAAGAGATGATAAGGAAGGAGAATGGGAGAGCAGTTGCCATTTCTAGGAGTTTGGGCCACCAGCTCTGTCATTGCCAAAATGGTATAATGAGGACTAGATGAGCACATCTATTCTTCTTAACCTTGTGCAGTATATGGTTAAGAAGGATCCATGGTGGTTTACATAAGTACTGGAGGTTGGCCATTGATATTGGAAAGCATCGGTGCTCAGGGCCTTGGGGTCCACCTGTCAGTTGTAGAAAAGAGAGGTCTGGGTTGTCATCCATAATGTGAAGAGGTCCAAGTATATGGGACCCCAATGGAGGAGATGATGAAATATCATCAGGTTGAGTTGCCACTCATCTGGGCTGAGGCAGACATGGCTCAGAAATCAGCATGCATGTTTTTGATCCCAAGGATGTATTTGGCAAAGAGGCATATCCTCCTTGTCATATAGATATGGTGTATCTTGGCAGTGATCTCATTCAGATGGAGGAGAGAGCCCTCTTGCTTGTTGATAAAAGCCCTTGTAGTCATGTTATCTGTCTGAATGAGGACTGTGCAGCCCTCTCAATGGTGGTTGTTGATCTGGAGCATGAACAGGACTGTCTTGAGTTCACGGTAGTTGATGGAGCAGCATTATTCCACAGGGGTCCAAGTGCCCATCACTTGCTGCATAGCTTGGTTGGTGGACATGGAAGTAGTGATTTCGAAGCTCCAACCTAGGTCACTGGTGTCTATATTGACTGTGATCTTGGGGCATTCAGTAAGTAGGGACTGGCTATTCCAGCTGGAGAGCTCGAGGGACCACTAATGAAGGTCCTCCTGAGATATTGAAGAGATGAACATGAGACCATTCCAGTTGTGGTTGTTGGTATTGAGGGAGTTCTGGATGTTCCAAATGAGGAACTATACTCAAAACCGGGCCAGAAAGATTACCTGTACCATAGAGTTGCAAAGACCAACCAGTGACACCACCTTGCATATAGGGATTGTGGTCATCAGGCAGAGGAGAGATGTGGTTTCCTTGCAGATCTTGTGTACCTTGTCCTTGGGTAAGCAGAGTTCCATATTGATGATATTGACCAGGAACCCCAGGAATGTCTGTTGCTGCATGGGTTCCCATATGCATTTTGTTGGATGTAGAAGAAAACCCAATGTCTCCAGATGGTCATGAACAATTCTCTTATGTTAGAGCACTTCATTCCTCATAGAGGCCAGGAGATATATGTTATTAATATAATAGGTGAGCCAGATGCCCCTTGCTTGGAGAGGCTCCAGAACTGCCACCATCATCTTCATCTAGATGCATGGGACAGATGACAGGCCAAATGGCATGGTGCAGAATTTCCAGTTGATCTTCCACCACTGAAAGGCAAGTAACTGTTGATCAGCTAGGTATAAGAGAATATATAGGTAGGCATCCTTTATATCGATCTTGATGAGGTGGTCACTAGGCCAGACCATATGGCATAGGGTCTGAATACCTTCTATCTTGAAGTGCAATCACCTCACGAACTTGTTCAGCAAATGGGTGTCAAGGCAGGCTCGGTTCTTGTCAACCTGGGGGATTGTGAAGATGTTGGAGAAGAAGAGCAGCTCTCTATCCTGGGCGGGGTAGATGGCCTCCTTGTCCTGGAACTTAGCGATGATGGCATCTACCAGGGCCTTCTCCATCACTGACATTTCCCTGGCCATGACCATCGGGGCCATGGGATGGGGTTGGATTACCTCATGGTTTGGAGGTTGTTTTGACCAGGAGGAGGTGCTTGTAGTATTTAGCATTGTCATAAAAACGGCAGGTAAAATCAGTGCTAAACAGATCACTATAATACTTGGAGCCAGAGGCCACTGTATGGCAGGTGGAGATGAGAGTGGGTGACTATCACATGGATTTGGCAAGTTCAATGCAGTGGCGGATATGGATACATTCTGCTTTGTGGAATCTGATCCAGAGAGAGTCTTGCAGTTTTTCCACCAAAGAGAGAATGATAGCATCATGGACCAGCCTGTGGTAGTGGAGATCAGTACCATTGGAGTGAGGTTCAAGGGCCTGGAGAGTGATGGTGATGGGCCGGAGGGTTTGCTTCTTTGGTGGATTTGCTGAAATCATCTGTAAATGCTTCATCAATGGAGGGGGTGTAGAGAACATCCCATTTGGATTTGGGGTTTCAATAGAGGAGTTTCTTGAAACTGGCAGAGGTGAGGTGTGCTTTGACATGTTCTGGTGGAATGGCGTCAGTGAATATAGGGGATATATGATATCTCCTAATGGCCTGAGACTTGGCTGCTATAAGGAATTCATTATCACTATTATTGGTATCATTGTGGAGATCCATCTCATTGGGATTCCCATCAAGTCCAAGGACTGCAGGGTCAGAATGTCAGGAATGTCAAAGGAAAAGAGTGTCAATGAGACATTGTTGGTCGCACCAGTTTGTGACCTCTGGATTCAGCAGAGGAGGGCAGAGGCTGACTGTGACAGCCTCAGTGATCTGGCAAAGAAACTTGGTGTACTCAGCCAGAGCAGCCTGTTGTTATTATTATAGAAGTTATTCATCACTCATAGTAATGTGATAAGAAAGGATTCTGTAAGTCATGAGAAGAGGCAAACTGCCAAGCTTTCAAAATGATTAAGAGACTCTATGAGAGTTAAGACATTTTTTATTACTATGTTTTACATGAAATGTCTCATATATATATATCTTAGACAGAAGGAAATTCACACATATAAACCCATATTTAAGACAAAATAAAGCATGCCAATGCTTTCAGGATGGCAGAAACTGACTCTGAAATAGTCTGGAACAAAGTGATGCTTTGTCATCCTAGTCTCCTCTAGAGTATTATACTCACTCTAGAGTATTTAGTCTTTACTTTACTCTCCTCCACTCTCTTTGGACCCTCAGATTTATCTTGGGTTTGCTGTAGCTTACTTTACTTAACCTCTACCCCTTGCTTCTGCTCACTCTGTAGATAATTTTTTAATTTTTTAATTTATGTTTTTTTCATTCTATTCTCCAATTGGCTCTCCTCTGCATATATGTTTCAAATGCAGTTTATATTATACTGTAATGTATCATCTATTTTTAGATAATGAATTTTATATGAACTCTATCTTCCTAATAAGTAATTAACTTCTGATACAAATTCAGTTCTTATTCTTTATTTAGTTCTTTCTTCTATCTTTCTATACTTTTCTCCCCTCTAGTTCAACTTCAGGTCTGGCTCTGTACCTCTGGTGAGCTCTTCCATCCCTTCTTCTTATTGATTTTCTATATACTATAGTCTAATAGTAGCTTTAATGGTAGCTTTCATATCTATAATCATATATAAGTAATATTGAATTCTAATTCCAGACCAATTATCCTTAGATGTTGTAATATAGCAGATACTAAGCTTGGTAAGTATATCAGATTTCTTTATCTTGAATTTTTGTTTTCTTAACTTCCAGAGTCAGTAGTTTCTTGAGGCCAAATATATCAAAGATGTAATTCCAAAGGTTCCTTTATCAGTATACTTATTCTTTTCTAATATTTTTGATCTGAGATTTATTCACTCTAAGATACTAAGATATTTATACAAGTTTACTAGCTATGAGGTAGTGGCTAAGTTGTATAGCTAATTTATAAGTTATTTTAAAAATATTGAAATTATTTGAATATTATTGAAATAAGATGCTATATATCAAGTCTTTAATTTTGAAAGTTTTAAAATGTTTTAGATATTGTTAAAATCAGGGACTGCTAACTATAAGACTATGCTAATTTGGAACTAGTGGTAATCAAATATCTATCTTTTATTCTTTCTTTCAAATTTGGCTCTACTATTACAACTTCCTTCTGAATAGATAGTTTCATCCCTGAAATATCTATTCAAACTTCTAGATTTCAATGGTCTGTATGGTCTTGTATTGGGTGATTTGTTGTATCACTGTTTCCCAATAGTGCTGCCTGATTATTTTGAAGTCTGTAGGGGTTATTTTTTGCAAGTGAGCTAGTACTGATTCATTATCTTGAAATAGCTTATAGATCCTCTTGGTAATAATGATCTGAGAGTAAAAGAGCTGGCATTGGGCAATCTAATCATCTTTGGTCATATCTTGATTCTGATTGAGTATCTGTCCAAGTTTGAAGTACTTTTGAAATTCTGTACAATAGTGATAAACTATAGTCTTGATGTATTGGATCTTGTACTTCTTATAGAAGATTTCATGAAACTGATTGACAAATTCTGTTCCTCTATCAGTGGTGACTTGCTTCAGGATCTTGAATCAGTAGATGATTTCTCTATGTAAGAAATTAGTAATTGATAGTGCATTGGCTTCTTTGAGGGGTCTGGTCTCTATCTATTTTGTAAATAGGTCTACAACCACAATGACATATCAGTTGTCTGTCAATGTCAGGGGTAGGGGGCCAATTACATTTATTGCAATATGAGCAAATGGTATTGGCTCAATATCTGCTAATCCAGGAGCTTGATCTCATTAGTCTTGCTTCTACTTTTGGTATTTGTTACAGATCCTGACAAATTGCCTGATATCTTCTTCTATTCCTGGCCACCACATAGTTCTTCTTACTTTGTCATATATATTTGTTCCTCTTATATAACCTTACTCATATACTTTCTTTATTACTTAATTCTTCTAGTGCTTGGGAATGACTAATTGCTATCCTTTCTTAAGTATTTCTCCATCAGTTTCAAATTGTTTCCATATCTAATTAATAATTATTTTTGTTCATTCTTCCAGATGCAGGGGCATCTTTTGCTGCTCTAGATAGTTGATAATTCCATAGTATAGCTCTCTATTCATAGTGATTTTGCAGAGATTGCATCCTTTGGAGTATTTATAAGAGAGTATTAGTATTAGCATTGATTCTTTCAGAGCAGTGGGTGATTGTGGCATTATATACTTGTAGCTTCATGATCCATAAGGCATAGATTCCTTTTGGCTCACTAGTGGTGAGCAATCAGGTAAGTGCTGAGTGGTCCATCTGAATAGTGAAGTGTCTTCCAGCTAGGTAGTAGTGGAACTTCTCTATAGTCCAGATGACTGTAAGATATTTCAACTTGTATGACTCATAGGACTACTCAGCTCTGCAAGTACCTCAGCTAAGGTAAGCTATTATATATTTGGCATTATTCTTTTTTTATGCTAGGACAGCTCTTAGTCCTATTGCACTGGCATCTGTCTGTAGGATAAACTTCTTGGTTTAGTTAGATCTTCTTAAAATTGGAACCTGGGTCAATCTGATCTTAAGTTCATCAAAGGCTTGTTACTGCTGTTGCATCCACTGAAACTTAACCTCCTTTCTGAATAGATCATAGATAGGGCTGGCAATATGAGAGAACCTGCAAATGAATCTCTTGTAGTAGGATGCTAGTCCCATAAATGCTCATGCTTCAGTAATGTTAGAGGGTACTGGGTATGCTACTATTGCCTTAATCTTTGTAGAGTCTGTATGTTTTCCATCATAGTTGATGATATGTTTAAGGTATGTGATTTTTTCTTCTCTAAATTTGTATTTTTTGGGCTTGATATAGAGGCCATGCTTGTAAACATCTGAGAATTTCCTCAATATATTCCAAGTATTTCTTGGCCATTCAACTGAAGATGATTATATCATATATATACACCATTATCCATCTTTCCATAACATCTCTGAAGATACTATTCATCATTTACTGAAAACTTACTGGTGTATTGCACATTTCAAAGAGCATACAAAGATAGATATAGATTTCATTGGGGGTGATGAAGGCTGACCTTTTGCTGGCTTCAGATGTAAGGCTGATTTGGTAGAATCCAGAGAATAGGTCAAGAGTAGTGTAGAATCATGCCTTATTCCCCAGCATGATGAGGATATCATCAATGTTGGGAAGTAGTTGCCTATCTTTTTCAGTAACCTCATTAAGTCTTTGATAGTTCATAAAGCCTGGGTGCAAATTCTTCTGGCCAGCTTTCTTTCTTCAGTATAATAACAATAAGCAATGACTAAGGGCTACTAGTTTCTTTGATGATACTGAATTCCTCCATCTTCTTGATTTTCATCTTGAGCAATTCCTTATAATCTGGTGGAATAGGACAAGTCTTTTGATAAATTGACTTTATATTTTCAGTATTAATATCATAATAGTATATATAAGAGCTCCTTGGTCTTAATATTCTTAAAGTCTATGGTAAGTACATCTTCAAATATATACAAGAGGTTTTGTAGTTCTATCTTGAGGGAGAAGCTCCTTCTGATTATATAGGTATATTTGTCTTGACTT
>RQIL01014431.1:0-10951 GCA_003951145.1 Jimgerdemannia lactiflua | reverse complement strand
AATGTCCCCTGCCCCACCACCCCCCAGTGTCTGACCAGGGGCACCACATAACTTCCAATTCCTTCCAGACATCCATCCCCCAGCACTCAGCCATGAGGATCCAATCAATCCACATTCCAAGTCTGTGTACCCAGTGGGTAAAGACTGCCCAATTTCCCCACTTCTGGCGCCCTGCATCTCCCAGAGCACTCAATCTTTCCAACTCCTCCCATTGGTCCAGTCCCCCACTTCTACTCATCCCATCAAGTCCCCCATCTGAGCGATCCACTGTAGCATTTCTAACCATATTGAAGTCCCCACCCAGGATGTGGATTCCAGCCTCCACCAATGATCCACTGTCAAGCAGTCCTTCTATCCAAGTTATTCTCACTCCTCTTTTAGCTGGATAGTAGCAGGAGCCCACCACCACCGGCCCCCACCCTGGTCTCACCCATATCCTCCATAGTAAGTGATCACCCCACCCACCAATGTCTTGTAGTTCCCCTTTGCCTTTCCTTATCAGTATTCCCACCTTTCCTCTCCACTCCACTGCCCCTCCCCATTCCTTCGACCAGTTAAGCTTATCCACCTCGTCCTCACATCTCACATCCTGTAGTAAGAAGGCATCCGCTTCTGAATCCTTAAGCCAAGCAAAAATATTTCAACGTCTTCCCAAACCCCTCAGCCCATTGACATTTATAGAAAGAATATTAGTTGTACTGTTCATTTTGAAGTATGTGTGATGCGGGCCCATCCTAGATCTCCATATCCTGATCTATCCGAGTCAGATCCAGTTCCCTCTCAGCTTCCAGCTCCAACCTCTCCTTAGCCTCCAATGCTCCCAGAATCTCCTGAACATCCTCTGTGTCCTTCTCTTCCATCATAGATCTATAATCTGCACATGCCTCCTCCCATATTCTACCACCATTCCAGGCCCTCCACCCCTCAATCACCATCTGACATGCCACTATTTTCATCTCCTCCTCTCTGGTGGCATCTACCTCATACCCCTCATCCTCCAACAGTGCTGCCAAGTGTATCATTGGCAACTTTCCTAACACTCCAACTCCACACAGAATGTCACTCCACTCCTTCTCACTCAGCAGCTGAAAGTCAATCTTGCCCAACTCCTCATCTGCCAAATCTCTCATCAATTTGCACAGCCAGGGCCCCTCCCCCACATGCTCTCCTCCTGGAGTCATTGCCCTCTTCCCCACCATCTTGACTCCATCCAAGCCGGCACTGGCTGCTTCATCCCACTCCTCATCAGATGCATCCACCAGGCTCTCTCCGGACACCCCAACTACCTGGCCCCCCAAAGCCATCTCCGGGACTCCAAATCTGACATTCTTTGTGCCCTTCATAACCACATCCTCCACCTCTGCCCCTACTTCTCCAGCGTCATCCTCCGGCCTCACATTCTCCTTATCCCTGTCAGTATCACTCTCTGGCCTCCAGTTATCAAAGAAAATCTCTTCTTCGAAACCTGCCCTTCGCTGCTGTGGGGCATGCTCAGAAAACATGGATCCCCCAGGCCCCTTCTGCCTGCCCTCCTCCACTATGGGTGCCCCTGCACCTTCCTTCTTATTACCCGCCCCAAGCCTAGCAAGGAGCTCCTGCTGCTGCTTCCTCCCTTGGGCCCTTTCCCATATCAACTTGTCCACTTGAATCATCTTCCCATTGATTTCCACCATCATTGTGGCCTTCTCAAAGGCTTTCCACACTTTCTCCCTCTGCTCCACCACTCCCTCCAACTCCCACAGTACCATCAGCAGGTCCTCCTCCTCCTCTTCTGAACCCTTGATCCTCGAAACCTTGCACTTGAAGGGCTCCCACTTCAGTACTCTCGGCCAGTCCCCTCCTTTTCCTGTCGCCTCCTTTCCAGCTACTCTCAGCTGCACCTCTACATCTCTAGTATGGAATGACATCCCCTCTCACATCTGAAATCCAATATCCACCACTTCCCCATACTCCCGCATCACCTTTCCCACTTTTTCCTTCATCTCCTCCATTGACACTGTTGGAACTTCCTTGACCACCAGATGCACCACTCTTGGGTCCCAACACAGGCACCTCATCATCGGAACAGCGACTTCCCCAATTCGCATCCCCTGAGCCACTGCTGCTACTACTTGTTCCTCTTTGACAAATCCAACTTCTACTCCCTCCAGGCCCTTCAAGAACTTCATGGAAGCCACATCCTTCAGCTGCTTGCCCAGGAGCACCAATACTGCCCTGGCTGTTACCACTAGCCCTCAGAAGCTCATTGTGACTGCGAATTCTGAAATAGACTTCTTGAGCAATGGTGCCACCACCAGCCCCGTTACACCATCAGCAAGGTCCCCCTTGCATGTCGCTGATGATCCCTCAGCTGTGCCCTTGGTTCGATCAGCAGTCACATCTCCTTTTTTTTCCAGATTGCCAGTCCTGCTGTTATCAGCAGTCGCGCCACTCCCCCCAGCCCCTACCTTCACCTCTATGCCTGGCCCAGCTCCTCCACTCCCACTCAGCTTTCCCTTCGGTCCTCCCACCTTCTGCCATCCATCTCCATCTCTTCCTGCTCCACTCTGCACTACTGCCGCGAAGCTTGCCGGTCTCTTGCCACTCCCCTCTCCTTCCTCTCCTCACCTGCCATCAACTACACTTCCACCTGTCGCCTTCCCAAAAGATCCCATCTCCAGCCCATACCCTTCTTTCCCTTGCTGCCACCTGAACGCTACACCATTGTCAGTCCCAGTACACCAACCAGGAGGTTGAATTGCTGCCATGTTATTCATCGTTTTCTTTAATAAACTGCTCGAAGTTTGTGCAAAAGATTTGTGTAATGTGAGTGGTAGTGGAAGAAGGTGTCCCATCATTCCTATCTACACTGCAATGATCCACCCCAGGGTGAGCCACTCATTTCCTACCATACCAAATACTCTTGCCCTAAGTACATCCCACCTCTCCTGCCCATGCTCTCTATTTATATCACCCAGATACTGCCCCACCTCTCTCCAAAAATCCACCAATACCTCATACTTCTCTAACCAATGTTCAGGGGTCTATACCACTCCTCCTATCTGCCTTACCTCTAAGCACTCCTCACACTTAAAGTCACCTCCCTCCACCAAATGTCCAGTCCTATAGTTCAGCATTACATTTTGCCTCATCATCCTCCACTACACCACTCAGAACTTTGGAGGGATTTACTTCTTCATCTCTGCCCCCGAAGTCTATAGGCCTCACCAATCCCACTCCTCTCCAATTCCAATGCCTTGCCATCCTTCTGACCAGAGATCCAGACCAAAGCCCTATTGGCTCTCCACTCTATTACTAAGATGGAAGTTATTTGCCAGTGACCCTTCCAGCAATAGCTTGTGCTACTGCTACATCCCCAGGCCCCAGTGTTCCTCTGCCACATTCCTCTTCCATCAAAGCCCAATCCAATGCCCCCCTTCAATCACTCTCCACCAGAATCCTTAATACCTCAGCCTTCTACTACTACTATATCTGACCATCTCCATAAGTTGCTAGATGACCCCCAGAGGGTATATCTTACTTTTCACACCTTTGCATCAGGGGAACCTACCCTCCCCCTCACAGCACTGCCACTCTTTGGAGCCACCAAGTTTACAGGCAATGGAACCTCTTGGTAAAGTCCACCAGTCTATGGCCACTATACTCTACTGATAGGGTGAGAACCTTCAGCTAATCTAACTTCACCTCCCAGCCCAGATCCAATCCTTCACCAGCTTAAGCAGCCTCTTCACCACCTAAGCTGAAAAGTCCAAATGGTATATCAGATACCCTAGCTTCAGCATCCAGTAAATATTCAGAATCATCACCTATCCTACTAGGGAGATATAGCACCCCCTCCAGCTCTTTAGTGCATCCCCTCATACTTGTACCCTCCTCTCCCACCAGACCCCTGGCAGTACTAAACTATATACTGAGAGAAAGTTGCCCAAGTATTGGACTGTCTCTCCTGCTGGCACCACAGATCCAATAATATTACTATCAATAATTCCATTCTCCAGCACTATTGTCTCACACTTGTGCCAGTTCATCTTCTGACCTGAGTATCTTTCAAACCATCCAACTGTCTTCTTGAGCTCCCTCATATCTTGAACAGAGCCCAGATCTACCACTATATTATCCACAAGATACCCATCTTCCAGGTTACCCCCAATACTATCAAACCTCCAATCCACTGCCTAATCCTATTTAGAAGTATTTTCACTGACAGAGTATACATAATTGGGGACAGTAGGTCCCTTTGTGGTACTCCTCTTCCCAGTAAAAATGGAACTCCTTAATGGCCATTCACCATTATGGCTGCCTTGCTCTCCTCCAGCAGCTGAACAATGGCCTGTCCCAGTCTCCCTGAGATTCCAATTTTACCAAGACCTTCTTCAACCACACATAGTGTACCCTGTTATATGCCTTCTCTTGATCCAAGAAGACCAGCCTTCCATCCACCCCTGTAGCCCTCACCCTCTGAAAGATACTATGCACTCATACTGTGCTATCTCTGATCAGGCTTCTGCCAACAAAGCCACACTATTCCTCTCCCAGAACTTGCTGTGCCACTGCTTGCAAATGTGTTACCAGTATCTTTGTCACTAACTTTCTATCCATATCCAGTAGCATGATCAGTCTCGAATTCTTCCAGTCCTCTCTCAGCCCCTTCTTCTTATAAAGGAGTACCACTAATCCTAACTCCTGTCCCCCTAGCCAGTTTCTTGAGTCAATCATAGCTCCATACATCTCTTTTATCTCCCTGAGTACTCTTTTAATTTCTACCAATTTCTTCTAGAAATCCAATAACAGACCATCCTCTTCTGGTGCTGTCCCATTCTTTATAGTTGACAGCACTCTCAAGATTTCTTCCTCCTGTATGGGGTGGGTTAGATCCCCTAACCCCTCAGCCATTGGCAGGGTCCACTTCTCCAAGAACCCTTCTATATTTCTTCCATCTTCTCCTTCCTCCTTCTCACTCCACAGTTTGCCATCTTCTCTAGAGAGAGCTAGAATATCTTGCACCCCTGTCACCATTTCTCCATCTTCTCCTATAATACCTTCCCACCTCTGCTGCACCTTGTATGCTCTTATAAGTCTGGTAAGATACTTTATAGGCCTTTCTCCTTCCTTCAGCCCCTGCCACCTCAATCTTGCCACCATTCCTTGAACTTCTAGCTCCTTTTCCTCTCTTGAGGCAGTCTTCAACTTTTCAATCTCCATCTTCACTCTCTCCACTCATCACTTCTTGGCTTCCTCCTCAGTCCACTCATAGCCACTCATGGACTCCAACAGGAGGCCCTCCAGTTGGCATGAGATTTCCATCATCTGCTTTCTTCTAAGTCTCTCCTTTACTCTCTCCACCTCTCCCCAAAATACCTGAGCAGTGGCCTTTAGCTTCAGCCACCAATCCCCTATGGCCATGCCTTCTCTCCTCCAATGTGCAATATTGTCTGCCACCTCTTCACTCCATTGTCCCAACACTCTCTTGTCTTTCAACAGAGCACAGTTTAGTCACTAATGTCCTGGCCCATCCCCACTCCCCCCAAATGTTCCCCACCCTGCTACCCCTCAGTGATTGGACCAGGGGCACTACATCACCTCCAATTCCTTCCAGACATCTATCCCCCAACAGTTAGCCATGAGAAGCCAGTCAATCTGCATTCCTATTCCATGTACTCAATGGGTAAAGACTGCCTGATTTCCACACTTCTGGTGCCCTGCATCTCCTAAGGTACTCTCTCCTCCCATCTGTCCAGCCCACTGCTTCTATCTGCCCCAACTAGCTCACCATTAGAGCAATCCACAGCAGCATCTCTAATTATATTGAAGTCCCCACTAAGTATGTCAACTCCTATCTCTACCAAAGTTCTACTGTCCAACAACCCCTCTATCCAGGCTACTTACAATTCTCTTTCTGCTAGATAATAGCAAGATCTCACTACTACTGGCCCCCACTCTGATCTCATCCTGGCCTCACCCATCTCCTCTACAGCAAGTGATCTCCCCAACCCCCAATGTTCCTCAGTTCCCCTTTACCCTTTCTTATCAGAATTCCAACCTTTCCTTGCTATTCTGCTACCTCTCTCCATTTCCTCAACTAGTTCAACTTGTTCTTCTCATCTTCACATCATACATCCTGAAGTAGAAAAACATCCACTACCAAATCCTTAAGCTATGCAAAAATGTTTTGAAGTCTCCCTGATCCCCTCAGCCCATTGACATTAATTAAAAAAACATTGGTTGTACTGTTCATATTGAATAGTGTTTGGATTGAAATTCTACTCTAAATCTCCATATCCTGGTCCATTCTTGATAGGTCCAACTCTCTCTTAGCTTCCAGCTCGGCTTTCTCCCTAGTCTCCAACTCTACTAAGATCTCTTACACTGCCACTGTGTCCTTCTCTTCCATCATCACATGGTAGTCCTTATATGCAGTCTCTCACAATCATGCCCCATTCCAGATATTCCATCCAGTAACTACCATCCTCCTCACCATCTTCTTCAACTCTGCCTCCTGAACTATATCCACCTCATACCCTTCATCCTCCAACAGCCTTGCCAAGCATTCTGCCCTCAGCTTCCCCACAACTCCAACCCCATACAAGATATTACTCTAGGCCTTCTCACTTATCAGCCAGAAGTCCACTTCCCCCAACTTCTCATTAGCCAATTCTGTCACTATCCTGCACATCCAAGGTCTCTCTCTCATGCACTCTTCTTTAGAAATTACTGATCTTTTTCCTCTGTCTTGCTCTCCACTCAACCCAGCACTGGCTGACTCATCCCACTTCTCATCAGATGCATCCACCAGATCTTCTCTAGTTACCCCAACTATCTGTCCCCCCCAGGCAATATCTGGGACTCCAAATCTAATGTTCTTTGCATCCTTCATCACAACATCCTCAACATCCTCCACCTCAGCTCTGGTGGCTCCATAGGTATCCTTTGGCAGCTTGACTTCCTTGCCCTTACTGGCCTCTCTCTCCAGCACCCAGTCCTCAAAGACAGGCTCCTCCATCTTTACTGGCAGCCTCCTCTAGAGTATACTCAGAAAGCCATAAGCCCCCCAATCCCTTCTACTTGTTCCCCACCACTATTCCTTCTCTAGGCCCCCAACTCATTTCACCTGCTGTGAGTCCTGCAAGGAGTTCCTATTGTCACTTCCTCCTCTGAGCCCTCTTCCAAATCTCCTTGTCCACTCAGATTTTCTTTCCATTAACTTCTACCATCATTGCAGCTTTTTCAAAGGCATGCCATGCTCTCTTCCTCCACTCGACTGCCCCATCCAACTCTCAGAGTAGTGTTAACGGGTCTTCCTCCTCCTCCTCAGTGCTCTTGACTCTAGACACCTTGCACTTGAAGGACTTCCACTTCATCATCCTAGGCCAGTTGCTTCCTTTTCCTATCACCTTCTTTCTTGCTACTCTCAGTCATACTTCCATATCTCTAGTTCTGAAGAAAGTCCCCTCCTACAGCTGAAAATAAATATCAACAACTTCACTATACTTCCTTATCACCTTTCCAACCCTGGCCTTCATCTCCTCCATCAAAACTATAGAGACTCTCTTGACTCTTAAGTATACCACCTGAGGGTCTTTATGAAGGCACCACACCATTAGGACTATAACCTCACTCACTTGCATTCTCTTAGCCACCACTGCCACCACATGCTCCTCCTTGATGAACCCAACTTCAACTCTCTACAGATCTTTCAGAAACTTTACCAATACCACATCACTCAGCTGCTTGCTCAAGAGCACTAATACCATCACTGCCAGCCCCTAGAAGCTTAGTATGATAGCAAATTCTGAAATAGATTTCTTGAGTAATAGTGCCACTACCAGCTCCATTACACCATCAGCCAGATCTCCCTTGTGCGTCACCCTTGAAACCTCAGCCACCTCTTTGGTTTGATCAGTAGTCATATTTCCTTTTTTTTACTAATTCTCAGTCCCACTGTTATCAGCAGTTATGCCACTCCTGCTAGCCCATTCTCTTCCAGTCCCTTGCACCCCTATGCCTGGCCTAGCCCCACCACTGCCACTGGGTTTCCCCTCACCTCTCCAACTTGTTGCCATCTATCCTTATTACCCCCTCCAGCCTTATTCTTTACAGCCACTGCAAAGCTTGCTGGGCCCTTGCCACTCCCCTCACCTTCAGCTCCTCATTCTCCTTCCCCTCTACTCCTACCAGTTGCCTTCCTGAAAGACCCTATTCTCAGTCCATACTCTTCTTTTCCTTGCTGCTACTTGGATGCCACACTAGTTCTGAATCCAGTACACTAATCAGAAGGTTGAATCACAACCATTTTGATAGTTACTTTCTTCAATAAACCATTCAAAAAATATGTGAAAAGTGTGTATAATATAAGTGGTAATGGAAGAAGAGCATGACCTGATTGCTATCTGTGGCTAACTATAATATAGTGGCTAAGTTACATGGCTCAGTTATGCTATTGGTTTGTAAGTGGCAAGGGATTACTAGCTGTGCTATTGGCCTATCAGCAGTGAGAGCTTTAGTGGTTAAGTTATTAGCTTACTAGTAGTGAAGAGTGTTGCACCAGTTATGATATGAGGGTTAGGGTTTCTGTACCACTGACAAGAAATGTTTTGGAGACAGCTATCTGTATAAGGTTAAATTATAACATACTTGTGTTGGGGTGGAGTGACTAACTAAATTAGAAAAGATTAGAACACCTTTATGCAGCACCACTGGTGAAGAATATTGGCTAGGTGTATTTATAAGCAACAGAGAGATACTGATCTGTACTTTAAATGGTATAGTACCCTTAGTCAGTGGCAAGTGAATCATCTTGCTGGATTGTGACTTCATCATTCTACTCTTTGAAAGGAAGAAGTGCCAGCCAAGAAGTGAGAGGGTAGAATGGTGGTCAATCATCTTCAATGATATTCTCTAATTCTTATACAGCTTAGATGCGGACAGAGGACTGATAAATCCTTTGCTATTCTTCTTCTTCCTCTGAGGATTCATCAGTTTCAGTATCAGAGAGGGCTGCTTCAGAGGTAAGGTCTTGGGGTTCTTTCTCTTAATAGAGACTTCTTGGGCTTCTTGGTTCAGTTCTCAGACAATGTAATGAGAAGTATAGCTGACAGAGTAGTGGGTGGTTGGGATTAGTGCTCTCAATAAATTGAATTGAATCAAATTGGACCTAAATTTGATTCAATTTGAAAACTTTGAATTGAATTGAGGCCCAATTCAATTTGAATCAATTCAAATTAAGGTCCAATTCAATTCAAAGTCTGATTCAAACTCTATTTTTAGAAATTGAATAACTTAACAAATATACATCCAAAATTCAATGACCTTTGGCTTGTTAGATTCCTCTTATATAGGAGAATCTAACAAGCTAAAGATCATTAAATGTGGATGTGTATTCATCAAGTTATTATATTTCTAAAATAGGTTTTGAATCAGACCTCAATTTGATTTGAATTCAATTTGATTCAAACTCAATTCAAATTGAAAAATCCCCAATTCGATTTGATTCGAATGACACTCAATTTGATTTGATTGGAATTGATTCAATTCATTTGAGAGCACTAGTTGGGATAGCTCCAATAGGTGCTTTGATGGTAATGGGCAGTTCTTCAAATATTTCCACAAGGCTCATGAGGTGACCTTGGTAGTTGTCCCAGAGAAGAGTAGTATGGAAACCTGGTTGAGTAGATTTGGTTTGTTGACTTCTTTCAGTAATACAGTTGCTGCCAATATAATCAACTACTTCAGCTTCTACCCAATTAGCTTTTTTAGTAGTAAGGTAGATAATATTTTTAATGGTTACTCCTTACAAGTATGCTATAGCCCAGGGGACATAGCAGAAGATTTAGTGGACATGAAGGGCTCTCTTGATAAGCTGGCTGGTAGTTAACAGTTTGGTGGCAAGATCTTCCCAGTTATCTTCTTGGGTTTCATTGTAGAGATAGTGGTCAATTTCATAGTCATGCCAGAGGATCATCTGATCAGTAGTATCTTTGAGCTACTGGATCATAATGTATCAGTAGTTGATGAAGTATGCAAGATCTTTGGTATAAAAGTTCAGATGGTTGGAGGTATCTGGGCACCAGATGGCCATCTTGATAGCATTGAAGATAAGAATCTTGAGGCTTGAGAAAGGAGTAGAGTGGTAGAAGGTCCAGTTGGAGTGGTGGATGGGAAGCATTATATATAGAGTACTTATTCTTTGGTACTAGTTACTGAGGCTGAGGCTAGGTCCTTTAAATTATATAGTCTTCATTTCAACTCAGATTATTATTGCTTCTTTTGATATGGTCACTTGATGGATTAGGTTGGTCATTTGGTTATCATGCCATTATGTTATCTGATCTTAGTAGTCACTGATACTCTATATTCTGACATTGTCGATCATGCACATCACAATGTTAATAGGAGGCTCATCATAGTTATATCTCTTTTATAATAATGTGGATATTTTAAAAATATCCAATATTATATTTGTCAACTATTGAGCTGATTGAGACTAGTGCTCTCAAAATGAATATTCAAATCAATTCAAAAATTGTTTTGATTTCCAAATTAGGAAACAAATGTAATCCTCAATAACTCTGAGTTTTCATCTGATTTCAGTGATCTTGATGTTATTGAAAAGCCATTATAGAGTACTTTCCAATGATACTAGTTTATTAAAATCAGATAAAATCTTATGAAGTTATTGAGGAAAATATTTGTGTCCTAATTTGGAAATTAAAATAATATTCGAATTGAATTCAATCAATTTGATTCAAATACCATATATATCTACTTTGAATTAATTCCTATATTCGTTTTGAGAGCACTAATTAAGACAGAGTTGGTACCATGATTTTGATACTGAGAATACTTTGGAAAGTCAGTAAACCTAGTTATCTCCAAAATAACAATAATCATGAATATATATTTTGTAAGTAATTATTAGTCAGATTTTTTTTTTTCTCAGTCAAGGTAAAGATAA
>RQIL01014420.1:0-10955 GCA_003951145.1 Jimgerdemannia lactiflua | reverse complement strand
TAAAAAAAAAAAAAAAAGACTTATAGAATAATTTAACTATCTAAAACATGTAATATGTCCTTATTCTATACTAGTAGCCATATCCTGCATCACACCCCTACTCTATCCTACTCTCACACTACAATTTTCAAACCAATAACAATCTTAGCACCTTTAGGGTGTGAGTTGTGATCTCACTGCCTGAGTAACTAGATCCTCCTATCCAGCCTGCCCCACCCAAGAGTGGGTATGAGTTGTGAGCCCCAACTACCTCAAGTACTTAGCATCTAGTACACCTGGTCTACTCCTATTAGTACCTCCCCATCTTGTCTATCTTGCCCATCTTACTATCTTACCATCTTGTCTATCTTGCTCATTTTGCCTATCTTGCCCATTTTGTCCATTTTGCCTGTCTTGCCCATATTGCCCATCTTGCCTGTCTTGCCTATATCATTTTGCTCATTTTTCCCATCTTGCTCATATTACCTGTCTTGCTATCTTATCTGTCTTACCTATCTTACCCATGTTACCTATCTTGTCCATCTTGCCCATCTTACTCATTTACCTATCTTGCCCATCTTTTCTATATCATTTTGCCTATTTTGCCCATCTTACTCATATCACCCATCTTGCTATCTTGCCCATCTTTCTGTCTTACCTATATTACTTGTCTTGTCTATATTACTTATCTTGCCCATTTTGCCCATCTTGCCCATCTTGTCCATGTTGCCTGTCTTGCTATCTTGCTCACCATACCTGTCTTGCCCATCTTGCCTGTCTTGCCCATCTTATTCATCTTGCCCATATTGCCTATGTTGCTTATCTTACTCATTTTACTTATCTTGCCCATCTTGCCCATTGCCCATCTTGTCTGTTTTGTCTATTTTGCTCTAAAATTCTTGAAATCCTTATAAGTTACTGAAACTAGAAGTTATGGCTATGCTGAAAAGACCAGGTGAGACTCCTATATCTAAGAGACAAGGTACACCTGTCAGTACTCCTTGGAGCCTATGCTTGTGGCCTTCAAAACTTGAGATACTCACCCTCCTGGTGGCTTAGATATAGACCCAACTGTTTGGTCTAAGTGAAAGGAGTCTTTGTATAGGATAAGCAGTTTATCTGATCAAATAGTAGTGATTTTAGTTATAGATGGTCTTTTTCTATTAGCTTATCACTTGACTAGTCTATTGATATATGAAATATAGTCATCCATTATTTGAGATATATATTCCAATACTAGCTATTAGATATATATTCATCTTTGATCTTCTTATAAAATTATTCTTCCTTACTTTCAATAGATTTTGATGGAGCTTTATATTTAGAGGATCCAAATTCTTTTAATTCTCAGATATTGGATAGAAGTTTAGGGACAACTTTCAAAAATAAAGTAGACTCAATTTTCCCAAACAGAATTTGAGTAATACAGAATCCAATAGAGATCTTAAAGGGTGTCCAGCTATAGTTCTATATAAGAATAATAATTTCATCTATGCATATAGTCTTTATCTATTGCTTCTCCTTCTATAAAGAGTCTTTTCAGTACTAGACTACTTCAACAGCATATTTTTTCAATATATCCTTCTGAGATTTGAATGCTAATTTCAGTACAGACTTCCTTGACTTTTTAATTAGATACTATGGCTTCTTCAGTATATATAGGTCATATTCTACTGCTTTCTGACTTCCTTTAGTAGGTGCCATAGCTATTATTCTTAACTTAATAAAGTCCAAGGTCTTGTTTGCCAAGTTGGTAAGATGATGTAGAGTGATAACAGTTACTCAAGTAGTGAGTCTTGGTAGTGATCTTTGGTTAGAATAGCCATCAGCTATATATTCCATTTTTTTGCAATAGAAGTACACTCCACTTCTCTTAAGTTTATTTCATTTACTTTCTGAGAGTTTCTTAAAGGTACTTAGTTAGGTAGAGTCAGGATTACTAGAAAGTTCCATGAGATAGAGAGAACTCTGATTACTTTACATCTTGGTTTTTCTTCTTGATTTATAACCTCTTATTACTAAGTCTATGGAATTATTTTCAGGATTGAATTGGTCTAGCTGTTAGGATTCACTTAATCATAGTCTTAATTCTTCCCAGGCACTATTGTTGGTAATTACAACCAACTGAGCAGTCTTGTTCTTGGATTTTTCAAGAAAGCTATTCTGGCAGAACATCAAATAGGTGATCTGCTCTTATACTATTTTATACTTCATCATTGGCTATATATCTTAAGCCAATACTATTCAGAAGTAACTTGAGTTTTGTGAAGAAGATTTCAAATTCTTCCTTGCCATATATATCAAATTTGAGATTACATAGTTTTACTCAAGATTTAGCTATTAGAATTTTACTTTAGTATTGAGCTATTATGAGTTGTTTAAGTCTTAGGGCAGCAGGATAGTTGCCACATCCTGGGGTATTATTTACTGTATTCTAGGTATTAACTAAGGGTCAGGTATCTCATGTAAGTGGTTTTTCAGAAAGGATTCTCCACTATTCTTCTGTAGATCCACAGAAGAATGTAATAACTTGGTAGATATAAGCTGCTGTAGAACCAAAGCATCATTTGATTGTGTGGTCTTGATTATTATCAGGAGGCAGTCTGGAGTTCTTTCATTTGTCTATTGATTGGCTTTAAAATTTACATATATCTATTATACTAATGAAGCTTCAAACTTTATATATAGTTTCATTGAAGGTTGGGAGACTGAGACCTTTGGTTAGTTTTGTTAGTTTGGCTAAGATAGTGAATGTAGCTACCATTATAGCTATCTGAGCTATAAGATTCTGGATCTATTGGTCTATTATATTGTCTATTGGAGATAGTTGAGATACTGGTAAGAGAGTTACTGGAACTATATTGAGAACTAGTACAGAGTACATTAGTGTACTGTAAGTTTGTACAAGTTACTGTATTACTTGGTGTAAATCTGGAGTAAAGGTCAGATAGATAACTGTTTGTTGTCCAGTAGAAGTAACTTGTCCTGAATTAATTAGTTCTTCTTCAAAGAGATATCCTGGGTCAATTTCTGAGAGAATATTTTATTCTTATTAATCTTCTTATAGCTGAGTTTGTTCAGTATAAAAGTAAACAATCTCAGTTATATACTGTAGTTCAGAAGGACTTAAACCAAAGACTCTTTCAAGATTGAATTCTGATTCAGGTTCAGATCTGATTATGGCTGGGCCTGCTTCTGGCTCAGATTTGGATTCTTAGTAAAGAGTTTCTCAGAATTCTTCTTTAAGGATATGCTGGGTCTTGCTATTCTAGAATTGGTAATATATAGCTATTCTGGTTCTAGTTCAGTAATAGTCAGTAGAGTTAAGCCACTGGGCTATTGATGATTAGGCTTCATAAGATACTTGGACTAGAAAATCTGTGGCTAGCTGGGGAAAAAGAAAAATAACTATCTTTGAGACCCCTCTACTGGAGCAAGGTGGCCACATCTTGATATCAGAAGTTGGAAGACAATTGCACTGTCTCTGAGGTTGGTAGCTAAAGAGAGCAGCAAAGTTGAAGAAGAGTAGATAGATCTCTCTGATGCAGAAGGTATGGAGACTTATTATATCTCCAGGGGTACTTCTGGAGATCTATTGATAGTAATAGATGGGGGGGAGAGGAGTAGGTAGCTACAATACTGGGGTTTTTAGTGGAGGGTGATTGAAGATATATAAAGAATTGGCCTTCAATGGGAGGGTCATGTTGGGACTGAGCAGTGGGGTCTGGGGATGTGGCAGTAGTATAGATTGCTACCTGGGGGCTCACTAGTGATTAAGTTTAATATGGAGGTAAGAGTGGATAGTCAATATGGTACTGGGTAAGATCTTTGGCCAGCTGGATAGTAGTGTGCAGAGATTGTCAAGAAGTAAGATTGAAAGGAGCCATAAATCTGGAGGATGGAGATAAAGAAGTATATTTTTTCTAAATTTGAGACATAATTATTCCTCCTGTTGCAAAAGGCAGGTCAATCGAACCAAAGCCTGAACTCGAGGCGACACGATCTGGGGCGACACCTCTGCTATCAACTATTCTCGAAGCTGACAGCGACTGAGCGACATTTTGACAGTTTTTGCAGCCTTCCTGTCACAAACTCTTTGTCAACGACGTGCAATGCCAATATGCAAGACAACCAAAAGGTATGCTGGGCTGCCTCTAATATATCGCATGTTTGATCCGAAATATCCCAGGTTTTGGCGACGAGAAAGACATACGAATAACATCACTCGACGCATAGTATTTGACTGACGTATTTATTCCGCCTCTTTTATTGTCATAACCTAACCAAAGCCCGAACTCCATCTGCGAGGCGACATCTCGAAGCTGACAGCAACCCAGCCATATCAACAACGTCCGCAGCCTTCCTGTAACCAACGTTTGTTAACGACGTGAATTGCTAATATGCCAAACGATCAAAATGTATGCTGTGCTACCACCATCAAATCATTTATCTAATCCGAGGCATCCCAGTTATTGGTAACGAGTTCGTTTTGTGCAAGGCTTAAGATTAACGGCACTCGACATAATAGGTTTTGACTGACTTATTTATTCCTCTCTTTACTGTTCCAAGGGCAAGTCAACTGGACTGAAGGCTTCAGGTTTTGGTGGCGACACTTCTGCTATCAAACTCTTCTTTAACCTTGTTAACGACGTGCAATACCAATGTGTGGAACAACTAAAAGGTATGCTGTGTTGTCACTGTGATGTTATCGACGAGTTCCTTCTGTGCAATATCTATTATTAACAGAACTCGATGCAATAGTATTTGATTGAAATATTTATTCCTCCTTTTACCTTGAGTCAACTGAACAAAGCCAACTTGAGGCGACATGTTCTGGAGGCAACACCTGCGCAGTGAAACTCTTCTCGAAGCTGATGGCGACCGAGCGACATTTCAGCAACGTCCGCAGGCCTCTGTCGTCAACGCCGTGCAATGTCAATATGCAGAACAACTAAAAGGTATGCTGTTCTGCCCACCATTACATCACTTGTTTAATCTGAAGCATCCCAGTTGTTGGCGACGAGATCATTTTGTGCAAAACCTATTATTAAGAGACCTCGGCGCATAGTATTTGACTGATGTATTTTTTTCCTCTTTTCAAGTCAACTGAACCAAAACCCGAACTCGAGTTGAGGCGATCTGGGGACGACACCTGCGCAGTGAAACTCTTCTCGAAGCCGACGGCGACTGAGCGGCATTTCCATAGCGTCCGCAGCCCTCCTGTCACCAACTCGTTGTCAGTGATGTGCAATGCCAATATGCAGAACAACCAAAAGGTACGCAATTAATCCCTTGTTTAATCCGAAATATCCCAGTTTTTGGCGATGAGTTCTTCTATTCAAGAACTACGAATAGCAGCACTCGACGCATAGCATTTGACTGACCTATTTTTTTCTCCTCAGAACCGAACCAAATCCCAAACTCGAGGCGACACAATCTGGAGGGCGACATCTCGAAGTTGACGACGACGGAGCGACATATCAACCACGTCGGCAGCCTTCCTGTCACCAACTCTTGTCAAAGACGTGCAATGAAAGTATGCAGAACAAACGAAAGGTGCGCTGTGCTGCCCACCAATACATCGTATGTTTAATCTGAAGCATCGCAATTGTTGGCACGAGTTCGTTCTGTGCGAGACGTATGATTAACAGCCCTTGACGCATGGCATCTGACTGATGTATTTATTCCTCTTTTGTTGTCCAAAAGGAGAGTCAAGTGAACCAAAGCCCAAACTCGAGGCGACGCGATCTGGGGGCGACACCTGCACAGTAAAGCTGACGGCAACCGAGTGCCATTTCCACAGTGTCCGCAACCTTCCTGTTATCGACTCATTGTCAACGACATACAATACCAATATTTAGAACAACTAAAGGTATGTTATGCTCCCTCTTATACATTGCTTGTTTAATTCGAGGCATTCCAAATGTCGGCCACGAATATGTTTTGTGCAAGACCTACGATTAACAGCACACGACATAATAGTAATTAACTAACGTATATATTCATGAACCAAAGCCCGAACTCGAGGCGACACGATCTGGGAGGCGACATCTGGAAGTCGACAGCGACCGAACGACATATCAACAACGCTCTCAGCCTTCCTGTCACCAACTTTTGTTAACGACGTGCAATGCTAATACGCAGAACAATAATGGTATCTGTGCTGCCACCAGCGGATCGTTTAATTCGAGGTATCCCGGATGTTAGCGATGAGCGTATTTTGTGTAAGACCTATGATTAATGGAACCCGACTCAATAGCGTTTGACTGACTTAGTTATACCTCTTTTGTTATTGCAAAGGCAAGTCAAATGAACTGAAGGTGACTTGTTCTGGGGGCAACACGTCTCTTCTCGAAGCTGACTGCGACCGAGCGATATCTCGCAACGTCCCCAGCCTACCTGTCACCAACTCCTGTCAGCGCCGTGCAATGCCAGTACGCAGGACAACAAAAAGGTATCTGTGCTGCTGCCAATACATCGCTAGTTTAGTCTGAAGCATCCCAGTTGTTGTTGACGAGTTCGTTTTGTGCAAGACCTCTCATTAAGAGCCCTCGGCGCATAGAATTTCACTGACGTATTATTCCTCCTCTTTTATTGTCCCAAAGGCAAGTTAACCGAACCAAAGCCCGAACTCGAGGCGACGCGATCTGGGGGCGAAACCTGCGCAGTAAATCTCTTCTCGAAGCCTAGGGCGATTTCCATAGTGTCTGCAGCATTCCTGTCACCAACTCTTTGTCAGCGACGTGCAATGCCAATGTGCAGAACAACCAAAAGGTACGCTGTGCTCTCTATAATGCATTGCTTGTTTAATCCTAATATCCCGGTTGTTGGCGACGAGTTCTTCTGTGCAAGAACTACGATTAACAGCACTCGACGTATAGTATTTGACTGACGTATTTATTCCACCAGAACCGAACCAAATCGGGAACTTGAAGCGACACGATCTGGGGGGCGATATATCAGAACTGACGGCCACCGAGCGACATATCAACAACGTCCACAACCTTTCTGTCACCAACTCTTGTTAACGATGTGCAATGATAATACGCAGAATAACCAAAAGGTATGCTATGTAGCTACCAACAGATCGCTTTAATCCGAGGCATCCCCGTTGTTGACGAGTTCGTTTTCTGTAAGATTTACAATTGACTGCCCTTGACGCATAGTCTTTGACTGATGTATTTATTTTGCCTCTTTTATTGTCCTAAAGGCAAGTCAGCTGGAATCAAAGCCCGAACTCGAGGCGACACGTTCTGGGGGCGACACGTTCTGGGGGCGACACTTGCGCGATAAACTTTTCTCGAAACTGGCGGCGACAGAGCGTCATTTCAACAATTTTCCCAGCCTTCCTGTCACCAGCTCCTGGCAATGACAATATCCAGAACAACCAAAACGTTCGCTGTGCTCCCCACCAATACATCACTTGTTTAATCCCAAGCATCCCGGTTGTTGGCGACCAGTATGTTTTGTGCAAGACATATGATTAACAGCTCTCGACGCCAAAGCATTTGACTGACTTATTTATTGCTTCTTTTTTATTATCCCAAAAGCATGTTAACTTAACCGAAGGCGACATGTTCTGGCGGCAACACCTCTGTTATCAAACTCTTCTCGAAGCTGACGGCGACCGAGCGAATCCCACCAACTCTTGTCAACGGCGTGCAGCAGAACAACAAAAAGGTATGCCGTGCTGCCACCAACAAATCGCTTGTTAAATCTGAGGCATCCCAGATGTTTGCGATGTGTTCGTTTTGTGCAAGACCTACGATTAACAGCACTCGACGCAATAGTATTTGACTGACTTATTTATTCCTACTCTTTTATTGTCCCAAATGCCAGTCAACTGAACCGCAGGTGACATTTTCTGGGGGCAACACGTCTGCTATCAAACTCTTCTCGAAGCTGACGGCGATCGAGCGACATCTCCAGCCTTCTGTTTCAAACTCTGTCAACGATGTGCAATGCCAATATGCAGAGCAACTAAAAGGCATGCTGTGTTGCTATCCATTTGTTGGCGACGAGTTCGTTTTGTGCAAGGCCGACGGTTAACGGCACTCGACGCATAGTATTTGACTAAAGTATTTCTTCTTTTGTTGATCTAAAGGCAAGCCAATTGAATCTAAGCCCAAACTCGAGGCGAAGCGTTCTGGGGGACGACACCTGGGCGATAAACTCTTCTCAAAGCCGACGGCAACCGAGCGATATCTCAACAACGTCCGCAGCGTTCCTATTACCGACTTTTGTCAACGACCAAAAGGTATACTGTGCTTTACTTAAAAAAAATCGCATATTTAACTCAGGCATCTCAGGTGTTGGCGATGAGATGTAATATGAATATCAAGCATCATGAGCTGTACACATTATAGCTATAGAGATTCATATAAGGAATGAGGAAAAGAAGGGAATGAATGAAGAGGTGACGCATCGCAAGCCAGTTACAAATCATCGACATCACCCCGATGTAAGGAGGACGGGTCTTGGTCCGCCTGCGTCTTTGGGATCCTCGCGGTAGCGATAGCGTTGAGAGCTGGCGGAGGTGAGGTCGGCCTCGGCCTCGAAATCGGTATCAACGTCATGGATATGACGGTATTGCCAGCTTTGCCCGCATTTTCACTCGTCTCGGACTGGCTCAACAACAATTCAAGATCCTCCACGTCTTCCAACGACACGATTTCTTCCATATCGTCCATCGATACATTTTCATCCTTCTCCAACTCGGCCTCATGATTCTGCGACGTTTTTAATATGACCTTAGAGGATGGCGAGTTGAAGCCAGAGTTTGTGAACGACGTGGATTGTGGCAGGACCGGTTGCATTTCTGAGGAATCCTTCGAGGACGTAGGCATCCTGTTGCAATTTTCATCGGTTTGGTCCTCTCGCATTTGGCAGACTCGGCCGTAAGGTGTAGCAATGGCTTGTGTTGCGGCGCTAGGATACTGGGGCGCTGTCGCTTTTGTCAACAATGACCGAGGACGCGGGAGCCGAAATACCCGTCCAGAGATGGCAAGCTGCTGCTCAGCTGCCTCACATAAGTCAAATCAGGAGACGACGCAAACGACGGTTGGTTGTGACCCGGAGATGGGGCTATTGCTGGTGCTCCTGTTTTTGATGGACACGGAGAACGGCGTGACGGGCGCTGAGTATGAGTGGATGAGACGCCGACGCTTTGGCTAGTGAGTGCCGAATTGCGAACGATCGTTAGGATCCCTGTTCTCCTTGTCCTAATCGTCGTCCTCGTCGATGTCGACTCCTTTAGAGCGCTTCCGCAATTTGCGTGCGAGCATCGACGACAACTTGAATAGGAATCTGGGATGCTGATATTGTTGATTTGAGGGAGTCGAATTTTTTTCGAGGCGGCTGATTGCTTTCCTTCGAGTCGGTGCGAGCGGTCTTTGTTGGGACAAGAAGGGGACCCATAATATCACGATCCTTATACGTCGATGAGGATTGGCGCACGGATGCCTTGCTTGGGGAATCCGAGTGCTGCCGTGAGACGTGCTGCTAAAAGGAGGTGCATCGCTTTGGAGGCTCGCGAAGGCAGCCGTTTTACCTTTTCGTGCATATATTGTGAGATATTGCTTTGTTCCGTGGCTTCCATTACTTCCACTTTCTTAATGTTGGCTGATGCCGTCGTATCCCTTATTTTGATGGGACTTGGGGTAACAGACTTTACACAGACCTTAGAATTTATGTAAATGAAAGAAAATAGATATGTGGGGAAAGCGCTGAGTATAAGCTAACTCATGAATATGTCTGTGCTTGGTTATATGTCGTTTGTCTTTAAATCTGTACCACACATTTATTCTGTCCATCTATTGGCTTTCAATTTTTTTTAGGTAGTTTCAGGGGTGTTCAGTTTGTTAGTTCATTGTTTAGTATTTCTCTGCTTTTAGTTCATTATTCAGTAGTGGTCTGCTTGCTAGGCTATTGTTCAGTAGCGTTCTGCTTTTGGTTCATTGTTCACACATTTGTTTTGGTTTTTTTCTGTGAGTTGTACTTATTGTAGATATGGCAATCTGATGAAAATTCATAACAATCCTTGGTTTATATGGAGTAAAAGGTTGCAGGTTTTTACTCATTCTATCATGGCGAGGCTTTTTTAGGGTCGAAAGGTCTTCTAATTAGAAAACCGAACATCAGTAGTGGATTTTTCCCAGTGTATAATTTTCTGCTGCTCGCACTTATTGAGATCCATTGCCTCTATCCCTCCCTCCCCCCCCCTGAAGGTCAAATGAACCACAGGGACGACACCTCCGCGGTGAAACTCTTCTCGAAGGTCAGCCTTCTTGTCGCCAACATGTGCTTGTTTGACCTGAAGCATCTCAGTTGTTGGCGATGAATTCGTTTTGTACATCACGTACAATTGGCGACCGCGACGCATAGTATTTGATTGACGTATTTTATTCCTCCTCTTTTATTGTTTCAAACTAAACCAAAGCCGAACTCGAGACAACACGATCAGGGGGGAGATACCTATGCAGTGAAACTCTCCTCGAAGCTGACGGCGACCGAGCGACATTTCAACAACGTCCACGGGCTTCCTGCCACCAACTTTTGTCAACGCCGTGCAATGGCAAAACCGAAAGGTATACTGTCCTACCCACCATTACATCGCTTGTTTAATCTAAAGCATCCCAGTTGTTGGCGACGAGTTTGTTTTATGCAAGACCTACGACGACCGTGCGTCCAGTATAATACAATCATCGCCCATCTTTAGGGCGACATCGAAATCGAAGGCTTAAAGGAATTCTGAATTACAGACCTCGAACTGGATATGTAAGTTCTATCGGAGGTCCTCCGTCGACACCTAATTCAATAACAGCGGCTAGAGACAAGGGCGTATCGGTTCCTGCTTCCGGTCGCTGGCTCCTTTTGGTGCTGCGAAAATTTGCCCAAGCTGAAATATAAAGCTCCCTTCTGCTCAGCTTCGCCGTGCACTTATTGCCCTTTTGCTCTTTTTTTTATATTTTTTATTT
>RQIL01014409.1:0-10959 GCA_003951145.1 Jimgerdemannia lactiflua | reverse complement strand
AAAAAAAAAAAAAAAAAAGAGTGAATAAACCTCAGTCCAAAATTGAATCCAAAGCAAAAGACAAGTCTGCCTGCTAAACACACTTAGGAGAAATACCTGCCAAAAGCCCCTTGGTTCTAAAGGAATTGGATTGCAACACTTAGGAGATATGCCTGCTGATGAGTCACTGTTAAAAAGGAGATTATGAGCATTGGTTCTTCATTTCCACTCCAGTCCACTTTCCAATATAAAGAAGTCTGCTGTTTTTGGTTTGCTTGCCAGATAAGCCTGAAGAGAAGTTTGCCATTACCCAGTTTTGCCACCAAGTTCGAGTGAAGAACTTTACCGCCTGTTTTAAGAGAAGTCTGCCAGTTTAAGTCTGCCAATCCACCTTGTTTAGTTCATCTCATTCAAATCTGCTGCTTAAGGAATAAGCCACCATTTAAGAAGTCTGCCCATCCACCACATTCTGCTGATCTGCATCATTTGTCTGCATCATTCAAGTACTCTGCAATGCCCACTTAGTCACATCATTCTAAGAAATCTGCATCAATTAAGGAAACCTGATTACTGGTCTCCCAAATTAGTATTCAAGTTTGCCATCATGCTAGCAGCCAGTATTCAGAATCCACACCCTTAAGGAAACTGATTGTTAGTTCTTAGACAGCCCACTTATTAAGGAAACCTGAAATCTGACCACTCGGGTCACATGAAATTATCCACCAATTGACCATCATACACCCAAGAACACTGCCAAATTAGGAAACTGCACACAGAAAGTCTCCAGCTATTGAATATTATACCACTAAATATCAATACAAGGAACCTATACATATTATCTGAATATTTTGTTGCTTTTTGACAAAGTAACTGGGGGCTCAAGCCAATCTATACAGCTGCCCAACCTTGTAATTTGCCTCTATTGAGCCAGGTATATAACATTTGTAGGCTCAACTGGGAAGATTACAAACTAGCAATCTACGTGACTTTTCAGCTCACAGAACCCAACCTTCAACCTGGAGACCAGCACCACTGCAACCTTTGACACAGCACCAATTTCAGCTATTACAGGAGAAGCAATCTCTGCTCTACAAAGTGTTTGGACAGGAAGAGAAATAATCACCTCTAGAATCGAGTACCATTCAGAAGGATCTGACATTGCAGAAGCCAGCACTGTATGAAATATTCCACCAGTACTAACAGCAGATATACCAACTAGAGATTTTGATGAGCTCATACTAGATGAAGTAAACAACATCAACCTAGACTTTGATAACCTTGTCCAAGACCTCAACAATCATCTTGAAAGATTCCCTCCAAGAATCTTCCCTGACTTATCCAGACCAGTAACCCCAGTCCCAAGAACTCAATCCATAAGACTCCCAAGAATAGTACCAAGAAGAGCACTAACTCCCAGATCCCTTGCACCTTCAAGTTCATACCCATCAACAGCCAACAACTCAAAATCAGAACCAGAAATTGAAACAGAGTCAGAAGACAGTGAAGACGAAATGGGCACAACACTACCCACATTCGCAGGATACCCAGAAGAGGATCCAAGAGAATTCATAGATGCAATTGAAGGAATAGCAGCCCTGAGAGATTTATCAACTCAAAGACAAATCAATGTCTTCAAGGCACAACTGAGAGAACCAGCCAAAGGCATCTTTGTCAGAACCACAAATGATGTCAACACAGATCTAGGAGATGTCATGGAGAATGCAAGATTAGATGAAAAATAATATAAGGCCATACAGCACTGGATCATTGAAAAGTATGCAGGAAAGAAACCTGCCACAAGGCTCAAGAATCTATCATGGGAATGAAGATGAACCTTGGAGAATCCCCAAGAGCATTCTTCACCAGAATTCAGAAGAGAATACATGCTGCTGGATTCAATGCTGCCAATCAAGACATCATCAATCCAATGACCTTCATGAATGGAATCCCACCCAACATTGCTCAACATGTCCAAACCTTGGGCATCAGGAAGCCTGAAGAGCAAGTAGATGCAGCCCAAGGATACTTTGATGTCAAACAAGGAACCACTTGGACTGACAATTGAAAAGAAGACAAGGAGGACCTCTTGGTCAAGACCCTGTAAGGAATCCTTCAAGGAGAATCAAAAGGAGAAAAGCCAGCCAAAGAATGGAAGAAGGACAAGAATGAGATTCAAGACCTCAATTCGAAAGTAGACAGACTGGTTAGCCAGATTGAAAGGCTCACTACACATGAAAATTGGAATTATCAGCCAAGGTATCCTCCTCAAGAAAATTGGAACTACCAGCCAAGGTACCCTCCACATGAAAATCGGGATTACCAGAGGAACTACTCATCCTCTGACAGTTGAAACTATCCTTCAAGAGACAGAGCAGAGGTTCAATGCTATAAGTGTGGACAGCAAGGACACTATGCCTCCAAATGCAACAACCAAGGCAACTCAAGGAATTCTGAACCACCAAACCAAAAGGATACCCACAACAAAAGGACAAAAGCTCACCCAGTTGAAGACTATGAGCAGAGTGACAGCGAGGAATACAGTGACCTAGACTTGTACCCAACCAAGGCTGAATATGGAGAAACAGTCTATCCAGCAGAAAAGAGAAAGAGAGCAGTAGACCATCCCAGAACAGTTGAGAAGTTGCCAAAAAGAACTAGTAGAAGAATCATTCGAAATGATGATAAAGAAGAGCAGGTTGATATATCTCCCCAGTCTCCTTCACTCTTCATTCCTGGAGCTACTATCAATGGAGAAGATCTTTTGCCTGAATCTGCTGATGAAGATATGAGAGAAGAACCAGAATCCAAAACAAAGACTCCAAAATCTAAGAAGAAATACATCCCAAAGACTATGCCCTGGGACATCTATAATGAAGCCTGGCAGAAGATCCAAGAAGTCAAGATAGAAGTCCCACTCTTGCAATTCCTTCAACTGATACCTGCTGGAGTAAGAAACAAGTTGCTGTAAACTACCAGATCCTATACAGGAAGAGTCCCTATCCCTCAAGAAGAACCAGCAACCTCAGCAGTGCAAGCTGCAGAAAGGCATATCAGCACCTATCTATTTGGAGAAATCAGAGGCCAGAAGGTGAAAATCCTTATTGATATAGGAGCAGCTGTATGTGTCATTGCCAAGAAATTCCTGAACAGCATTCAATGGCCAATTGATGGACCCTCTAGCCTCAGCATCATAGTAGCAGATGGAGCCTGAACTCAACCCCTGGGAGAGGTCCAAAACATCACCATTACTCTTGGACATATCCAGTTTGCCATCCCCAAGACAGTTGTGACCAAAGCTGTTATCTATAATATAATCCTAGGCACCAATTGGATGAAGGAGATGAATGCAGATGTCAATATTGGTCAACAAGTACTCAAATTCGACTACAGAGGAAAGAAATATCAAGTCAAGGTCACTAGCTTTGAGCCATTAAAGAAAAAGAAAAAGGTGACCATTCAAGAAGAATATACTAGCAGTGAAGAATTAACTACAGAAGAAAAAGAGAAGGAGGACTCTGAAAATGACAATGACCCAAGACTGAGGTCCTGAATCAACATGGTGGAAGATAGACTAGAAGATAATGTATGGGTGCAAGACACTATCTCTATTATAATCAGAGCCATTGCTGGTGAAGCCAGAGGATATACCAAATGCCTCCAAAGATAAAAATGTGAGAAATATTTATCCAGACATATGGGAATTTGAAAAAGTCCTGGCACTATATGCTCTGAATGCAGGAGAAGAAAGAAGAGATGCCTTCACAATACCTAGCCAAAAGGTCATGTCCAATCCTAAAATCAAAGCAGCAGAAGTATACATAAGTAATTTGGGACCAACCACTAGAGGAAGAAGATGATGGTATCTCTGAAAATAAAGAGCTCTCTGCAATCATTACATGGGATGATCTGAATTGGATACCACAAGAAAGAGAAGATAATGATATACCCTGGAGTAAAGAAGCTGGACCTAGCTCACAACCAGTCACCTCAAGGCCTGAAACTCATCAAGAAAGAGCTTTCTGAATGAGCATATGCCCCCACTAAGTCATTTTCTACTCACTAAGAGACTACTGCTATCAATGCCACATTTTGGATGAATAATTAAAATAGTTCTTTATACCAAAATCTCTGAAAATCATTGCAGAAGGAACCTCATTCCAAGAATCTATCACCATACTTGTAAAGAGAAAAAATAGAATAGGATACTTCACTCAAACTGAAGTAAAACCTCTCTCTACTCTCTCACTCAAGTATGATACAAAAGGATACTAATTCCTAAAGATAGGAGAAATCAAAGAAAAGAAGAAGCACTTCCAAGCTATGAGATATTGCTATTATGAGAAGCACCTCAGATACTGGCCTTATAAATATGTAAAGATCTATCTCAGTAAGAATATAATTATACACATACTCAAGAGAGGAGATGATTGAGCTCAAATTTGAAAGAAGAAAAAGAAGAGGCCTACAAGAAAGATTCTCAAGATATATGACCTAGAAGAAGATATTCTGGCCCTCATTCACCATATAACTCACTAAGGATAGATAGATTATGCCATCAATTTCATGGAGGCCCTGGACCCCACTTGAAAAAGAGGAATCAATTATCTTTAAGACCCCTCTACTGGAGCAAGATGACCTCATCTAGACATTAGAGGTTGGAGATCTGAAGCCACAGAAGTCTTAGTCTATAGATAGCCTATACTTAGCAAGAATATTGCACAGTTCACCCTGCTTCATCCCAATGCAATTCTACTGAAGATAGCATATCAAGAAGATATTAACTATGATCTCAGCAGCCTTTATGATATTGTTATGGGTCCTGAAAGTACAAAGCTCATCAGAACTAATAGTGCTATATAGCTACTAAAAGGAACTTACATCTAGTTAACCTCAAGGTCTGGGCTAGCTCTTGAAGGACTTTTTACTGAAGGAGGAACTATTGATCCAGGATACACAGGCAAAATCAAGGTCATCCTAAAGAATGGAAGTAGTAAATAAATTTGAATCAACAAAGGAGACAATATCACACAGCAGTCTTCCTTGAATATAAGACTCCTCAGTTATAAGAAGTACCCAAACTCACTCAAGGCACCAGACAAACCAAAGGATTTGGAAGCTCAGACAAGAAGAAAGTATATCTCCTTTAGGTTAATTTATTCAAAGCAAATACACTCCAGTAAGTCTTTTACCAGCTAGTAAAACTTTACAAGAACTTTATCCTTGAGCCAGGAGAGCAAATCACCATTGAAATCTTTGTACCACCTGACCCCAGAAATCCTTTCTTTGAACCAAATGAAGAAATCAAAAATCTGTATATAGAAGAATATACATTCCCTAATAAGATAAATCCAGTATACTCCCAAATAACCAACATAAGCTGGAAAAATATCATCTTGCCAAAAGAAACATTATTGGACACCTGGTACCTTATCTTAATTGAATATATAGAGAAGTTTATGAATTAAACTTACAGGGAAATAGCAAAAGGTTATAGAAGAAAGGAAAGGCCCCTCTGTGACCCAGGAGAAAGTGAAGCCTTCTATAAATATTGGAGAAGAATTGACACCTCAGCAGTAATAATGATTATTGAACTCCTTTATAAATATCAAAATATCTTTACTACAGACTATGGCAACCTACCATATAACCCATCATACCACTACAGTATAAATATAGGAAATATAATATCCATCTGATAGAAATCATATAGGATACCCCACTACTTAAAGATATTTGAAAAAGAACACATTCAAGAACTTTTAGATAATAGAGTAATCTGACCCTCTACTAGCCCTTGGGTCAGCCCTATACTTATAGTACCAAAGAAAAGAGGATGGAGACTTATTGTAGACTTCAGGAAACTCAATATAGTAACTGAAAAAGATATATACCCCTTACTCTGAATTGATGACCTTCTGGACTAACTACAAAATGTAAGATATTTCAACAGTATGGATCTATTCACAGGATTCTATAAGATACTTATAGATCCCAAAGATATTCAAAAGACAGCTTTTCTTGCTCTAGGAAAATTGTTCAAATATCTCTGAATACTCTTTGGACTCTACAATGTACCTCCAACCTTTCAGCAAATGATGAACTCAGTATATACCCCTCTTATCCACTATTGTCTGATTGTCTATTTGAATGATTCTAATATCTACTCAGCAAATATCAAAGATCACCTGTGAGATCTTGAAGAGTCTTTCAAACTTACCTGACAAAACCACCTGAGACTCAACTCAAAGAAGTACTACTTTGGCAAATAGAAGCTTCTAAAAATGGAATACATGCAGACCCCAAGAAGATAGAAAAATTCAACAACTTTCCTATTGCCAAGACTTCAAAAGAAGCCCTATCCTCCCTGATGCTTATATCCTACTATAGAAGATTTATCAAGAGATTTGCTGAAATCTCTGCCCCAATCCAAACCTTGCTAAAGAAAGGAGTTCTGTTCCAATAGAAAGAATTACAAGAAGAAGTCTTCTGAAAATTACAACACTGCCTAACCTCAGCACTAGTACTCCCAATGAATTGAATTGAATTGAATTGGACCTAAATTTGATTCAATTCGAAAACTTTGAATCGAATTGAGGCCCAATTTGATTCAAATCAATTCGAATTGAGATCTAATTTGATTCGAAGTCTGAATTGAACTCATTTTTAGAAATTGAATAACTCGATGAATACACATTCAAATTTAATAATCTTTGGCTTTATTAGATTCCTCTTATATAGGGGAATCTAACAAGCTAAAGATAATTAAATTTGAATGTGTATTCATCGAGTTATTACATTTCTAAAAATAGGTTTCAAATCAGACCTCAATTCGATTTGAATTTGATTCATTTTGAACTCAATTCAAATTGAAAAATCCCCAATTCAATTTGATTCGAATGACCCTCAATTCAATTCAATTCGAATTGATTTGATTCATTTGGGAGCACTACTCAGCACCAATCCTAGTCTAACCAGATTTATAGAAATCTTTTATTCTGTATACTAATATATCCAAGAATAGTCTCAGAGCAATTCTTGTACAAGAAGGACCTGACAAACAGCACCATGTGATAGCTTGTATAAGTAGAGCCACCAATAAGCAGCAGACCAACTATGAGAGTACCAAATTGGAATACCTTGCAGTCATATAGACAGTTACCCTGTTCAAACATTATCTCATTGGAAGAAAGTTCACTTAATTCACAGACCATGTATCTCTTAAATAGCTACTATACTGAAAATATCCTACTGGAATCCTTGCCTAATGGATCCTTATCCTTCAAGATTATGAAATCAATATTATCTACAAAGTGAGAAGAACTTACAACAATATTGATATTTTTTCTCACATGACTCAATAAATCAAAGAAAGGGTACACCTTGAAACTATACTCTCAAAGAAGTTCCCATGACTATCAAGGAGAAAGAAGATCTCCTCTAACAAGAATAACAGAAAGCTCACCAAGGACAGACAAATACAGAAGACAAGAATCGAAAAGATTATCAATATTGGCCCCACCTCAGAACACAAGTCTGAGATATCATCCAAAAGTATAATATCTGCCAGAAGTATCAGGAAAAGAAGAACTATCAAGCCCCTTTACAACTGATTCTCCTACCCACTCACATCTTTCAAAGATGGAGAGTAGATATAATTGGACTTCTGTCAGTAATATCAAAATAAAATAGATACATTTTAGTATTTGTTAAACATCTGATCAAATAGCCAGAAGCATATCCCATGGAGATTACAGATGCCCTGACTATTATTGGATATCTTCATGATCTCACCCTTTGATATAGACCCCCTGAAGAACTCATTTCTGGTCAAGAAACTAAATTTATGAATAACTTAATCTCAAGTTATATACAAATTCATAGGATCCACCTAAAAAGAACTACCTCCTATCACCCACAAATCAATAAAATGACTAAAAGAATAAACTAGACCATTAAGAAAGAACTTGTCAAGGTTAATTTTACCAATTGGGATCTCTACTTATCTGAAATTCTGTGGGAAATCTGAAACACCCCTAGTGCCTCAACCCAACAGAAGCTCTTTGAAATGATATTTGCTAAGAAGACCAGAACTGCTGACCATAAGAACCTTGGAAAGCTTCTTGAAAAAGGAGATCAGCTATGAAAAGATGCCTGAAACTAGATTATCAAGGTCCAGAAAAGATAAAAGAAATATTATGACTAGAAGTAAAGGAATCGGAAGATCAAGATTAGAGATCAAGTCCTAGTTTGGAGAAGTATGATAGAAATAAACTTTGCTACCAAACTAGAACTGAAATGGGAAGGACTATATCTTATATATAATATCAGAGAAATTAGCATCTATATAAGAAATATAAATGGACATACATATCTTGAGAACCCCAGTTCATATCAATTGCCTCAAGATATCTGTACAAACTATAATTGATCAGAGCATCCAAGCTCTTATCATTAGTTCCTTTTAAGCTTTTCCAATTCTCTTACCACAAGTTTACCAATCTGAAGGAACTTTGATTTAGCAAATTCAGAAGTACTAAGAGAACCTTGCCATTGCCCAAAGATTTCTACAGATCTTTCAAATACAGGCCTTCTATAATATTGGACAACTGTTACAGAATCAGCTATATATAAGAAATATAGCAGAAGTTACTATCTACAAAGCTAGGGCTGCTAAATGAATCTATACCTTATTCAAACAAAATGTTGGAGCACTGGTACAGGCCCATTTCTATCTCAATGATATTTAACAGATAAATAAAATCACCTTTCAGAGTACCTTCCTATTTCCTAAATAATAAGAAGAAGACCTAAAACTAGAATAGAGTAACCCAGATACAGAAGATGATGATGGTACTGGTATAGATGCAGAAGATACTTATGGTTATTGGAATAATGATTAAAGGATAGTCTGAAACAGACCACACTTTAGTGGGAGCTGATGTAATAAACTACAAATTATATCTATATCTTAGCTAGATAACATAAATAAGCCAAATAATGCAAATACTAGCATAGCATAGTAACCAGTACAGCAATCATTACTGTGGAAAAACTGTATAAATAACCTAAATAGCCAAAGAAGAAAGCACTTCTTATAGTGACCATAACTCCTTATAGTAACTATAACCCCTTACAGAGACCATAACTCCTTATAGTGACAATAACCCCTTACAGAGACCATAACTCCTTATAGTAACTATAATCCCTTATAGTGACCATAACTCCTTACAGTGACCATAACTCTATATATAGAATTCTATAATTAGCTAGATAGTAACCAGGTAGCAACTATAATATATAAAATATCCAAGAGATAAGAGTGAATAAATCTTAGTTCCAAAAGTTCAAAAGCAAAAGACAAGTCTATCTAATATACTTCAAGAGATATGTCTGCCAAGAGCCACTTAATCTAAAAAGGATTGCAATACTTAGGATAAATTCTCACTCTAAAGTCACTCTTAGGAGATTGTGAGCTTTATTTGATTCCAACTCTAATCTACTTTCTGATATAAAGAAAAAGTCTATATCACAAAGCCAGTCTAGTATAAGATTTACCTTTTTAGTGATCTGTTATACAAATGAAGCAGTTTTTGATACAACTTTGTCAGCCAAAGCCTAAGAGAAGTCCACTGCTTAAAGAAATAGCTGCTATTGTTCAAGAAGCTCATCATTTTAAGAAAAATCTATATTTAAGTCTACTTCTTTAAAGCCACCTTGTTTTATCTACCAAATGCATCACTCCAAATCTAATCCTCAGTCAGCAAGAACTGTATCACTCAGACCACATCAATTTACACTATTTAAGAAAACCTGATCACTAGTAGAGAGAGGGGGCCTAGGGCTGATGAACTTCCCTAAATGGCTATACTGTCTTTGTGTCTGGTGGTTGAAGAGAACATAGTGCTGAAAGGTGGTAGATGGTTCCCCTTGATGCAGAAGGTATGGGAGGCTAGGTTTGCTTCATGGGGGTCTTTGGGAGACCTATGGGTATTAGTGAAGGGAAGAGGAAGTAGAATGCTCTAGTATAGGGAGTTCTGGTGGGGGGTGACTGAGGGGGTATACAGGATTGGTAAGAGGTGGGAGGGCCTTGTGGAGGCTGGGAGGTAGGGTGCAGGGATGTGGCAGTGATACAAGCTACTGGTGGGGGGGTGTACCAGTAATGGACTTTGACCTAGGGGCTGGGGTGGAGAGTCAGGGTGAGATAGGACAGAATCTTTGGCCAAAGGGATGGCAGTGAGTGGGGATTGGGGAGGAGTGGGACTGGGGAGGGCTGTAGACCTGGGGGTTGGAGATAAAGAAGTAGATGCTCTCTAAATTCCGGATGATATGGTATAGGATACTAAGACAGAATGTGATATTGAACTTTCAGTCAGGCCACCTAGTGCTGGGAGGGGCCTTTGAGTATAAGAAGTGTTTGAGAGTTGGGTAGGAGGGAGGGGTGGTGCAGACTCCAGAATACCGGCTTGGTGAGTGTGAGGTCCTGAGCAGCTTCTGAGAGAAGGTAGAAGGCAGACTAAGTAGAGTATACAGGAGTTATGTAACTGGTTGCTGGGAGATATTGAAGAGGTGTATGCTCGGGGGAACTAGTGATAAGTGGCTCACATTAGGGTAAGTATTGGTGGTTTGAGTAGGGCTTACAAGTTACTGATAGGTAGTATTTAAGGAGGGCAAGCTGATGATAAGAGAGGAAAAGGTGGTAAGGTGGAAGAGATTGCTGATGAACTTACTGTTGGGGTGGCAGAATGGATGGGGCCTGCAGGAGGAATACTGTAGAAAGTTAGTGGAGACCATCTGTGATAAGAGTTGGGGAAGAGCTCAAGTTGTTAAGGAAGAGGTTGTTTTTGCAAGTATAAGAGTTAGTGGGTAGCTGAGTGAGGGTGTGAGATAGAGGATGGATGAGAGGAGGCTACTGGTGTGATATTTGGACACCTTTGATATATTAGATAGTTAATAAATGGGGCTGTGGCCTATAGAAAAAAA
>RQIL01014398.1:0-10962 GCA_003951145.1 Jimgerdemannia lactiflua | reverse complement strand
AAAAAAAGAGACCCAGCCCCAGCCTTGGAACCAGCACTAAAGAATAAAGAACTTTCTCTACAATGCCTCCTACTCACTGCTCCAATCAGACTTCTCACTGCTCTACTCCTTTGCCTAGCCTAAAGACCCTGGTCTTTGATGCTATCAAGAAGGCTATTTGGTGCCTCAACACCTCCAAATATCTGAACTTTTACACCAAGGACCTTGGGCATTTCATTAATTACCAGTACATAATGACCCAACAGCTCAAAGATACTACCAAATGAATGACTCTCTCACATGACTATGAAATTGGACACTGCCTTCACAATAAAACCCAAGAAGATGACTGGGAAGACCTCATTACCAAATTGTTAACCACTAGCTGGCTGGTCAACAGAGCCCTCTGTGTTCACCAGATATTCCACCATGTCCTCTGGGCTATAGCACATTTGTGAGGAGTTACCATTAGAAGCCTCACCTGCCTGACAGTTGAAGAAGTCAACTGGGTAGAAGCTGAAGTGGCCAACTATATTGAAGTAACCACATTGCTGTAGGAAGCCAACAAACTAAACCCACTTTGCCAGGTTTCCACACTACCCCCCTCCAAGATAACTATTAAGATCACCTCATGAGCCTCATGGAAGTATTTGAAGGACTGCTCATCACTGTTGAAGCACCTGCTGGAGCCACCCAAATGACCCACCACTCTGTCAGCCTTAATTCACACCATATCATTTGGGAGCCAAATCAAGAGGAAGCTCAAGAAGTCTCTGTCTTTGAAGAGGAGGTTCAAGAACTCCAATACTCCACTTCTGAAGCAGTCCTCTCTGATACTGAAACTGATGAATCCTCAGAAGAAGAAGAAGAAGAACAATAGAGAGTTTATCAGTCCTCTGTCTGCATTCAAGCTGTCCAAGGATTGGAGAATGTTGTTGAAGATAATTGGTCACTATTCTATCCCCTCACCTCTTGGCCAGTACTCTCCCCTTTCAAGGAATAGAATGATGAAGTTGCACAAGATGATTTTTTTCCACTGATGAGGGGTACTATACCATTTAAAGCTGACAAATGTCCTTATACCAAATCCATCAGCAACCCTAACCCTATGTCAGCAGTATAAATATCTGTCACATCATGTGAGCCAATGGTGCATCCATATTCAAGTGTAAACATCCATTGCATTGTGTGAGCCAATAGCACATCTGTGTTCAGTGTTACCATATCCTTATCCAGCAGTAAAAATTCATCACAGCCTGCAAGCCAATAGCTTAACCATGTAATATAGCCACACTATAGTTAACAATCAAATAGCAACTATACTTTCAATATGAGCGACCTAGCAACCACAATGTATATAAAATAGCCCTGAAGAACAAGTGAATAAATCTCAGTCAGTTGAAGTTTGAAGTAAATGATTACAGAGAAACCCCTTACTGCCTCCAAGAGACTGGAAAATTCAGAGAACAAGATAACTAGAGCAAAGATCACTTGGAAGTTTGAGTTAAAGAATTACTCTTGCTATGACCCAACCACCCCAGTTCAGTTCAAGTAAAGCTACCCCATTTAACGCAAGACTGTCACCAAGATTCCGTCAGCCCCACCATCATGCATTCGACCCAGCCTTGCATTTGGATTGCACATTCAGACAAGACCCACACATTCAGCCTGCATTCAAGATTCGAGTCCCATATATTCAAGTATAAAGACTCCCGAGACCCAAGGAACCCAAGGATACTTAGCTTAGGAAAGCTATTCTGAACCATTGCCATTCATCTATTATCATCAAGTTAATAAGTCAGATAGATGAGCAAGCCATTGACCTCTGTTTTCTTTACCCATTGCACCACAAACTGCCAAGAGTTATTGACCATCATACATGCTCCAATAATTGACCTGCATATTCAAGTCCACATATCCAAGTAAATGCCATTAAGAATGCTGCCCTATACTTCAATTGAGCTATCAACCACTGAATAATTGAGCTATGCTACCTCCATAAAGCCCATTATTGACAACTCGAAGGCCTGCCATCAACCACCATTGACCTATGATATTCTGAATGAGCCGATCAGATGACTATCCACTTGGAGATCTCTCTTTTATCTTGACATACATATCACATGCTTCACAAGTGGCACATTGATCCATACTTAAAGCATATAGTTTTACAAAATACACGCCACATTTTGGGAGCTCAACTGGGAATAGTTTTCTAAAGACTTGATCTTTTGGCTCAAGAATCCAGCAGCCATCTACATTGGAGACTCCAGGAGAACCTAGTCAGCAACAAGAGCAGAAACAGCCCTCTTCAGCAGAAAAGAAGGCCCACACCATTGTCAGGGCAGCAGCCAAGACCTTATTCAGAAATAGCAGCCAGAGGACTGAATCCGAGGATAGAAGTGACCCAGACTATGGTATAACCTTAAGGGAGAGAAGACAACTCAGAGGACAACTGGAACCCCTTCAGCTTCAAGACCTAGAAGAAGACCTTCCTGAAGAGTATCAGACCCAAATCTATAGGAAGAACTCTGACTGGAGTAATTACATCACTATAGCTGTCAATCAAGCCACTCCTCTAGACCGAGTTTACTTCGAAACATCTGAAGGAGAAGAGAACTATCATCCATACAATCTAGAAGACGAGTTCAACCTATACCATCATACCAATAGCAACTCAGACTTCCAAAAAGATGAACAGGACCCCACTACTTCACAGCTGCAAGGAGCAGATGAGTTCAATATCAGTTATATCAGCCCCCTAGCTCTTTCAATTATCTGAGCCTCTGCACCTCAGTCACTTACACCCCACTACTATCAACAAGAGACAAGGAACAACACTTCTCTCAGGGCCTCAGCATTCAATAGCCACTACTAGTCAATTAGAAGGTCACTACCTTCAAGAACCTATACTCTGGCCTTAATCAGTAGACCCAGATCCCCTACACTACTAAGACACCACCCTCTACCAGCACTCTCTATACATTGAGCACCTTCACTGACTCCCTCTCCACAAGGACCTTTGAGGAATACTACTCCCAATCCAGACTCAGACTATGAAGATAGTAAAGATGAGCCAGACATGAGTTATCTCCAGAAGTTTCATAGAGCAGACAGCAAAGACATTGAGGAGTTCATTGGAGAAATTGAGGTACAAGCAGCCACAAAGCAATGAGATACTCAAAGACAACTTAGAATCATCAAGTCACTCTTAAGAGGCCCAGCCCTACAGAGATATAACCAGGTCAAGGTTATTGGAGGAGATATTTATAGGCAAGAATGCATTGACCACCTTCAGAATGCAGACTATCCCGAAAGGTGCATCATCTACAAGAACTGGCTCCATGTGCAGTTCAATGGTCTTGAGCATCAACAAGAAGCACAGGAGGCCTTAACCTATATGACCCAAACACCCAATGAAACCCCAAAGAGTTTCTAACATCAGATCCAAGCCAGATGATCAAGACAAACCTCCAGCCTGCAGTTCAACTAGCACTAGCCTCTACCACCTTCCTTAATGGCCTATACTCGGAACTCAGAAGGTAAGTCATTAGGATGGGATATCGAAGCATTGAGCAGAAAGTTGCTGGAGCACAAGGATGTTGGAAAGCAGACTACAGACCAGCCCAGCAAGAGCACTGTGAGTCAGCTAGAGTTGAACCTCCAAGAATCCAAGGAGTCACTACAGCAGAGCAGAAGAATGCATTCCTCAGGGCCCGGTTGGCCAATTATGAGAACAGACCCCTGTTTTCAACTTCAGTCCAATTCAGTCAACAGCAATAACAGCAGCTGCCAAGAGTTCAAGAGGACCCTATGACTATGCTCACCGAACAGATGAAGGACTTAGCCATTGCAGTAGCATAGCTGAAGAATCAAGGAGGGAGACAACAAGATTACTGTCATGACAACTGGCCAGATTATCGACAAAAGACAATAGGAGTTCTTCTCAGGCATCACCAATTGCAACTGTAGGCTCAGCTGCAACCAGTCCTCATGCCCCCACCTATTTCTACTGTGGAGACCAAGGCCACATCCAAAGGCACTGCCCAAGGAAGCAAGCTATCTAGTCCAATAACAGAAATGTCAACCTCATTCAGATGGATGAAGAGACACAAGAAATGGAAGAAGAAGCAGCCTGGCTTCACAGTCAAGATGATACCTACCCATACTATGAAGTCTTCCCATCTAAGTTGACTTGGGATGCCACCCTGGCACAGACCAGAGGATGAGAAAGACCACCAAGGACCCCACTCCTACTATCAGTAACAGTCTCCACAGGCAAGCACTCAAGGCATAGCTATTCCTCCTTAGACACTATGACAAGTGAATCAGAAGAGACACCCCCAAGCCCAAGGCTGGACCATTAAGAATATCAAGGACTACCTCTCTGCCTGACCTCAAAGAAGATGAGTGCATGAGTATAGAATCCTCAGCAGATGAAATGCCTACCAGGAATGAGAGACCCCACCCTCAAGGACCCAGACATCGAAGAGCAGTAAACCTCATACAGCAGCTTCTCTTTGGGACCAGATCCGTCAACAGAATGCAGGCCTCAACATCAAGCAAGTCCTCAAGAATGCCCTGGAAGTTAGGCGAAAATTCCTGAAGGAAGCCAAGGAAGATACCAAGAGACTTCCTGTCCAAGGGCCACACATACAAGAGCCCAGCACTATCTACATAGTGCATGAAAATCAGTGACAGGAACATCAATCCACAAGACTTGCAAGTGGAAAAGTGCATGGAGAAAATGCCTGAATTCTTATTGACACTGGAGCTGCAGTCTGCATCATCACTCAAAGGATATTAGAGAGAATCAGTTGGGGAATCAATGAAGGAACAAAAGCAAGGGTCATTATGGCAGATGGATCAGCATCTACTCCCCTTGGACTTGTATGAGACATCCCCATTCAAGTAGGGAAAGCCTGCCTCAATGTACCTCAAGCCATCGTGACCCCCACAACTCCCTATGACCTGATCTTGAGAACAGACTGGATGCACTGAGTTGGAGCTAAAGTGGACATCAGAAGGCAACTCCTAGTCTTCTCCATTCATGGGCAGAAGTACAATATACCCATTAAGTCAAGAGGATCATCAAGGAAGGCAAGTTCAGCTTCAGAGACAGAATGGCAATGACAATACACCCACCACTACTGAGGAAGAAGATGAGAGTGAAGCAAATTTCCTGCAAGAAATGAGAAGCAACTTCGATGCTCTCAGAGATCAAGACAGCAAGCCAGAAGAATCCTTTGTTGGAGTAATGGACATCGAAGGCCTAGCAGAAAGTATTGACAGAGCCAACAATAAGAGAGCAGCACTCAAGTTTGCAGGACCATCCACACAACTGCTACCCCTACTGGTAGAAAACTGAATTTCATGAGCCTTCCACCTAGGCATGTGTGAGCATTTCAAATGCTTCTATTCACCAAGGGACAATTGCAACACTTGCCAAGTCCTGGATCTCAAGAAGGTACTGATGCCAATAATTATCAACAAAGATGAATTGAAACCAGCACTGGTCCACAGCCAAGCTAAGCCTCCAACTCTGAAGACCTTCAAGAAGACTTATCAAGAACAGCAAAAAGTCCTCTCCTGCTAACCTGTGGAGACTCTCACTATCGAAAAGGACAGCAACAGTATCTACACCATCACCTGAGCCCTTTAAGTCACCCTGCCAAACTACAATAAATATTGGAAGAGGTATCCCACCAGTAAGGAAGTCAAGGAGTGAAATGAAGGCTTTATTAAGAAGTGATACTGCGATTGTAGGAAGACCTTCACCTCTACTGGTGCAAACATCGAAGTGTTCACCTCAGCGAAGATATCCACAGAAGTTGAGTCAAGAGAAAGAACCCTACTCTACAAGAACCTAGAATTTGTTGGACCTGCCAGAAGTGCAAGAAGATTGACTACAAAGGAGACTGTAAGGCTAAGGACAAGACCATCATTTGGGACCTACCTCTGAAAGTCCTCACTATCATTTGCTGGTACTGCTATCTACATCAAGGTGAACAAGGAGGCAATCTCACCTTCACCCTCATGGAAGCCCCAGACCCTCTCGGAAAGACTGGGTTCAACTATATGAGAAATCCAAAGACAGGAACACATTGGCCATTCTTCAAGCCAGAATGAATGGAGTTCTCACCTGTGATTGCAACCACTGGAGAACTATTCCTCAAGACTCAACCAGTTGTCCAAGTCAGGTTGCTCTCACTCTGGGCACAGCCGGGCCCCCTCTTGCACAAACAGAAGGATCAGTCAGATATGATCTCTGTCTCCCATATCAAACAACAATCTGACCTAGAAGTACCAAGACCTTTAATCTTCAAATTGCACTTGCTATACCACCAGAACTCTATGGTCAATTAGCATCAAGATCATCATTAGCAGCCAAAGGAATCACCGTCGAAGGACGAGTTATTGACCAGGACTACTGAGGTTCTCTGAAGGTCATTATTTGCAACCATGGAAGGAATCACTGATTCTTCAATCCCCTGAAGGCCATCTGTCAGATTCTTTTTATCAAGACCTCACAGCCTACCATTCAAGAGGTAAAGAAGCTGGACAGTACAAAAGAAGACAAGGAGGATTCAGAAGCACCAATAGAGACCCCCAGATATCACCCATTGAAGTCTATGTAGCAAAAGTTGCCCAGTTCAGATGAATGAGACCCCACATCTGCTGCCCCCTTTGAGCAAGAGAAGACATCACCTTGTAGCCATATCAGCAATGAGGCCTTGAAATACATCTCCCAGTGGAAGCCAACAACTTGATATTCGAACCATGGATGGAGCTTTAAGAGAAGTATCACCTGCTCTTAACCGAGGAATGAATTCATGACCAGATGTCACTAATCCACATCCCTATCAGAAACATGGGCTTTGAGGTGATTACCATCTCCAAAGAAACACACTGGGATATTTTGAACCACTGATAGACACCTATGAGGAAGAAGTCTATGAGTTTTTGGGAAATGGTAAGCCCTCTTTGGTGAGACTGAAAGTACCAGGGAGGAAGACTCAGTGAACTCAGCAATCAAAGCTATCGACATTGAGACAACTTTAACCAAGGACCAGCAACAACAGATACAGGAGTTGATAGAAGAGTACAAGGATATATTTACCACCACATATAACCATACCAAAATGGAGAGCACCCTATACATACTGGAGATGCAAAATCAATCCGACAATGCCCCTACTGAACACCACACCACTTGATTGAATTCGAACAACAACACATAGATGAAATACTATAAAACAGAGTTATCAGACCCTCATCAAGCCCCTGGGCTTCACCAGCAATTATTGTGCCAAAGAAAGGAGGATGGAGACTAGTCATGGACTTCATAAAACTCAACAAAGTCACTATAGAAGATGCCTACTCACTGCTAAGGATTGATGACCTCCTCAATGCCCTCGGAAAAGCCAAGTACATGACCACTACCAACCAGTTCCAAGGATTCCAAGTAATCCCCATTACTAAGGAAGACATCTGCAAGACAGCCTTTATCACCAGACAAGGACAGTACAAATACCTTCAAATGCCATTTGGACTCTGCAATGCCCCAGCCTCATTCTAATAAATGATGAACCATGTCTACTGGGACCTCATTGGAAGAAATGTGCTAGTTTACATAGATGATATAATCATCTACTCTGAGACATTCGAACAACATCTGCAAGACCTCCATAAAGTATTCGACACCATTCAAAGCTTGGGACTCAGACTCAATGCCAAGAAGTGCTTCATTGGAAAACAAAAAGTTGAATATCTGGGATATGTTGATTCAACTCAAGGCATACATGCTGACCCTTGCAAGATGGAGAAAGACAAGAACTACCCAACCCCCACCTCAGCAAAGGAGACCCTATCTTTTCTCATATTAGCATCCTACTACTGGAGATTTATCCCAAGATTCTCAGACAAGGCAGCAACTCTCTGAGACATCTCCAAGAAGGACCAACCATTCTACTAGAAGAAAGACCAGGAAAAGTTTTTTGATCTACTCAAAAAGGCCCTCACCGAAGCCCCAGTCCTGGTGCAATCAGATTTCAACAAACTCTTCATCCTGGCAACTAATGCCTCAGCTCTAGGACTTGGATCAATTCTGTCACAGCAAGATGACCACAAGAGAGAACATGTTATCAAATATACTAGTAAGGCCACAAATGAATTACAGGAAAACTATGGAGCCACTAAGTTGGAATGCCTAGCAGTAGTACAGGCAGTAGACCACTTCCACCACTACCTCCTGTGAAAGAGGTTCGCCCTCATCACAGACCACTAAGCTCTACAATGGTTGTTCAAGAAACCAGAGCCCTCAGGAATCTTTGCAAGATGTATTATATCCTTACAAGAATACCAGTTCACTGTCATCTACAAGAAAGGTTCCAAGAATTCCAATGTCAATACTCTGTCAAGAATCCCCCAAACTCAACAAGAAGGGAAGGAGCCCCCACAAGAGAAGGCTGCTTCCCGCTCACCCAAATGAATCAAGATCTATGCATTGCCCTCACCTGGAGCCTACACCATAGAAGCTTCAGGAAGGAATTCAGCATGCCCACAAGCTGTTCATCCAAAGGAATCTCAAGAAATTTCAAGAAGTTGATGGCAAACTTTGGAGAATAGAAGGAGATTGATATACCCGAGTCTCAAGAAAAGATGAAGTACCAAAAATACTGACAATAAATCATGATCAGAATGCACATTGAGGAATTGGAGTCACTATTGTAAGAATCAAGAAGCAAAACTAGTGGCTCAAGATGAGGAAATAAATTTCAATACATATTCAACAATGTGATACCTGCCAAAGATACCAACTGAAACCCACCAACCGAGCACCATTAATACCAATTGAAGCACCAGCTGGAGCCTTTCAAAGACTAGGAATATATATCATTGGACCCCTATCAGTAACCAGCCAAGGAAGACACTACATCCTCACTATTGTAGACCACCTGACGAAATTGCCAGAAGTCTTTGCCATTGAGACTGCTGATGCCCAGACAATTATCAGAATCCTATATGATGAAGTCTTCAGCTATCATAGTGTCCCCAAGGAAATCATCACAGACCAAACCATGAGTTTATCAACAAAGCCATGAAGACCTTCACAAGATACTTCAAGATTAAGTTATGACCAACAACAGCTTACCATCTCCAGGCAAACAGACTTACAGAATGAATGAACCAGACCATCAAGTGAGGTCTCAGCAGGACCAGAGATCAACTAAACTGAGACATTTACCTGCCAGCAATCTTATTCAGCATTCATACCTCCAAGACCACTGCTACTCAGCAGACCCCTTTCTATCTGGTATGTGGCTGAGAAGCTCAAAACTCTGAGAAACCAATCCAGCTGGATTTGACAAAATGAGTTACAGAAGAAATCACTCAGTTACATGAAGTATGCCAGCAAGCATGAGGATTCATCACTCAAGCCCAGGAATGACAAAAGAAGTACTATGACTGCAAGGCCGATTTGGACCCCCTGCTCATTGGAAAGTAAGTCTTGGTATACTGTACCATCATAGAAGGAAACTGGAGTACCATGCTCAAACTGAAATGGGAAGGACCATATCTCATTTACCAAGTTTTCATAAACCACACCTACAAACTCAAGACCATGGATGGAGTTTTACTCAAGACTAAGATATACTGCAATAATATCAGACCCTACTACACAGTAGAGACAAAATACATTGCCCAATCCCTGTATTGACTTCCTTGAATTATTAACGACATACAGCAATAACCAGTGTCTTAAGCATCAGAAGTTTACCTTGGGACCCTGGAACTCTAGTGGACCAAAGAATACCAAAATAAAGCTACTAGCTGGATTTGAACCCCTCTCAAATGGTTAGTCCAGTAATAGGCCCTCTGCCCTATATAAGGATGACCAGTCCCCACCAATGTGCTGACAAACTCTTTCTGGAGAAATTCAAGACCCTGTGACCTCTGTGTAACCCTCACCACCAAAGATGGCTCTAATTTTGCAAGGGGCAGATGTGACATAAACAATTGACAATGCAGAGTACAAGTGACTGCTAAGATTAGATGACACATGGTGTAACAATCAAGTGAATAACCTAATGCATCAAGTGATAATCCCAAAAGGAGCAAGGATAATCTGAGCCAAAATGAACAAATACATTACTTAAAAAAGACCCAGCCCTAGCCTCGGAATCAGTACCAAAGAATGAAGAACTTCCCCCACAATACCTCCTACTTGCTGCTCCAATCAGACTTCCCGCCACTCTACTCCTTTGCCTAGCCTAAAGACCCTGGTCTTCAATGCTATCAAGAAGGCTATTTGGCACCCCAACACATCTGAACATCTGAACTTCTACACTGAGGATCTTGGGCACTTCATTAATTACTAGTACATAATGACCCAACAGCTCAAAGATGCTACCAAACGAATGGCCCTCTGGCATGACTATGAAATTGGACACCGCCTTCACAATGAAACCCAAGAAGAAGACCATGATGACCTCATTACCAAATTATTGACCACCAGCCAGCTGGTCAAGAGAGCCCTCTGCATCCACCAGATATTCTGCCATGTTTACTGTTAGTTACACCTTCTTCCACTACCACTCACATTACACAAATCTTTTGCACAAACTTCGAGCGGTTTATTGAAGAGAACGACTATCAAAATGGCAGCAATTCAACCTCCTGGTTGGCATACTGGGTCTGACACTGGTGTGGCATTCCAGTAGTAGCAAGGAAAAGAAGAGTATGGGCTTAGGATGGGATCTTTCGGGAAGGCAACCAGCAGAAGGGAAGCTGATGGCAGGCAAGGAGAGGAAGGAGAGGGGAGTGGCAAGGGACTGGTGAGTTTCATGGCGGCAGTGAGGAGTGGAGCAGGAGGAGATAGAGATGGATGGCAGAAGGTTGGAGGACCGAAGGGGAAGCTGAGTGGGAGTGGAGGAGCTGGGCCAGGCATAGGGGTGAAGGGAGGGGCTGGGGGGAGTGGCG
>RQIL01014387.1:0-10963 GCA_003951145.1 Jimgerdemannia lactiflua | reverse complement strand
TTAAAAGTCTAATTTAAATCATATTTTTTGAAATATAATAACTCAACAAAAACATTTTCAAATTTAACAACCTTTAGCTTATTAGATTTCTTTTATATATTGTGATGGTAGAACAAAATTTGGAAGAAGGAATAAGGGATAGACATTTGATCGTGACCAGTTCTGAATTAGTATAGCTTCATAGTTAGCAGTCCCTGATTTCACCAATGCCTAAAACATTTTGCCAATGTCGAAATCGAATACCTGATATAGTATAGCATTTTGCCAATAGTGAAATTATTCTGCCAGTGGCAAGATTATTTCGCCAAAGGCAAAAAGACTCATAACTTAGCCATGTAACTTAGCTGCCACATAGTTAGCAAACTTGTATAAATAATCCAGTATCTTAGAGTGAATAAACCTCAGATTGAAAGTGTTAGTATAAAGAACAAGTATACTGATAAAGGACCTTCAGGATTACCTCTTTGACACATTTGGCCTCATGGAACTACTGACTCTGGGAGTCAAGAAGACAAGAATTCAAGATAAAGAAATCTGACATACTTGCCAAGTTCAGTGTCTGCTACGTTATAACTTAGTACCCATTGATTGGTGATTCAAGACAAATCTCTCACTTTCAAGCTGAACAATGAATAACCGCGACAAGAACCCACACAACACAACCAGACAAAATGGATATGAGACCACTCATATTCCATGGATATACCTCTGATGAATCAATCATCACCTTCATTGATGATTTCAAGCAGTATGCTGCTATTAGGACCTTGACTCCAGCACAACAAGTAGCCCTACTCCCTGTAAGCCTTTGAGGCCCAGCAAGAACTGCCTTCACTACAGTCAACCATGTAGGAGCTGATGCCCTAGCAACACTCTTAGCCATGAAAACCTGGCTTCAAAACACCTACTACACTGATGAAATCAAACAAGCTCTCAAGAATCAATTGAACACTATCTGTCAAGGAATGACTGAAGACCCAAACACATTCTACACAAGGATCCGGTATCAAATAGTCCTTGCTGACTACCCCAATGCAGTTCAAGACTAGGTGGCCGAAAATACCTTTATGAAAGGTATCTATCAAGAAATTGCCTTAGCCATCCAATCTACCCCAATGGCACTGGACCTAGGACAGAAAGTCATCTATGCCCAAAGATACTGGACTGCCAGGCACCCACAAGGCCACACAATGGAAAGAATAACTGGAGTAAAAATTGAACCAAGGAATACTCACATAGTCCTGACTGCTATAGTCAATAGGAATACCCAACAACAACAACCACTACCTTGAGAAAGGAAGACTGATCCAATGGAAGAACTGGCCAAACAGTTCACAGAAATGACTACACATCTCAGTGACATAGTCAAAGAATTCAAGAGACAACCAGTGCATAAGTTTGCTGTCACGAATGAAAGACGATCAATAACTTGCTATAATTGCAAAGAAGAGGGCCATTATGCCTCAGAATGCATGACAGAGAACAAGTGTGAGGCCCAGCTAAGCAATGCAGCTAGGAATCAAGAACAGGCCAACACTATCACCTTCAAGGAAATTGGAAAATCAGAAGAAGAACAGGAGGAATGGGAAGCTTATCCTGCTACCTCAAGCAAAAAGGACAACCAAGCTACCCCCTACAAGAAGCCAGTGGGCAGACCTCCAAAGAAGACCCAAATACAGACAAAGAAGTCAGAAGCAGCCATCGAGAAAGAAATGCAACCAAGTGAGGCTGACCAGGACATGGAGCTGGAATAAGATACCAAGCTGGAACAGGCAGTAGAAGATATCATCCAGAACACCACTCCATCAAGTGAAGGAAAAAAGGAGCAGAAGTTGTATAAGACCAAGACTTTCAAGTACGATATCTTCAAGGATCTCAAAGACCAAAAAGTCAATGCAACCTTCAGTCAACTGGCAGAAATCCCAACCTTTAGACAACAAATGAGAACAGGAATTTCGGATATCGGCAAGAACCAAGGCTGAAGAATAATCAAAGCCAACAATGCACAAGAAGACTCAGATGAAGAAAGTGAAGATAATTGGAAAACATCAGCCTATGCCACTTGTCAGATCGAAGACCGAGTCTTTGAAGCCATCATTGACACTGGAGCTGGAGGATGTCTCATCACCAAGAAGGCAGTAGACCACCCGGGTTGGGAAATAAAAGAAGCAACCAAACTAGTATTCGTTACAGCTAATGGAACACGAGCAACACCTCTGGAAAAGATTCGAGATGTGCCAATCAAGTTTGGAGAAGCCACTATCTCAGTAGATGTCATTGATACCAACGCAACCAACTATGATATCCTCATCAGCAATCAATGGCTTCACAAAGCCAAGGCAATGATTGATCTCAGTGCTCAGAAGATGCAGATTGTCTATCGGGGCAGAAAGATCAGAATTCCCATCAATGTCCACAAAGGAGTCTGCCCCGAGTTGGAGGAAGAACAGGAGGAAGAAGCCTATATGGTCACCATGAGGAAAGGAAAAGGCAAGCAGCTGACAGACAAAGAATAGTATACAAGAATTGCAAATGGATATGCTCCACAAGGAAGGTGCCCCCATGGTGAAGGCATGTACTGTGCCCAACACCTGGACTGCTGCTACTCCTGCATCATTGAGGTAAAGAAGATCACCAACAGGCCAAAGAAGAACCTGGAGGAACCTGAAGATGGACTATCAGAGCTATTGGATGATAGTGATGATGAGGAGGAAGATATCACAGTCAAGATATAAAGGATCCACCCAGATGCAGTTATGCCACAGTATAAATCGGAGAATGCAGCAGGAATAGATCTGTCTACTACCATACACACCATACTGGAACCACAGACCACAACCATTCTTAGAACAGGAATTGAAGTAGCTATTCCACCAAACCATGTCGGGATCCTCAAGACAAGAAGTAGCTTGGTGAAAAGTGAAATATTCATAGAAGGAGGAGTTATTGATTCAGATTACATAGGAGAAATCCTCCTCCTCACCAGAAACCACAATCCATCAATTCCATTCGAAGTAAGAAAGAAGAATCAGCTAGCACAGATGCTCATCCTATCTGTCCTTAACCCAAGGATCAAGGAAGTCACAAATATTAGACAAACTGAGTGAGGAAGAGCTGGATTTGGCTCTATAGGAAGAGGAGCTCTTGCAGTAACCAAGATTACGGAACTAGACCACAGAAGAAAAGAAATCCAGGACAAACATATATATATAATTGGAAGAAACTTTCCTCTCAGGAAAGAATTATCAGACCTTTTATATACATTTAAAGATGTACTGGCCACAGACTTCAAGGACATCAAGATGAAGGAACCCTTATTCTATCATGATATCAATATAGGAGATGCAAAGCCAATCTATCAGAAGGCCCGCCCCATCCCACCAGCTTATAGGGAATGGCTCAAGATAGAAATAAAGAAGATGGAGGAATCTGGTATCATCAAGGAAGCCAGTAGCCCCTGGTCATCATCTATCGTTCTAGTACCAAAGAAAGGAAGCCAACCAGGAGAATTTGCACCAAGACTGTGCACAGACTACCGAAGACTCAACAAGGTCACAGAAAAAGACAGACAACCACTACCCAACATTGGTGATATCCTCATTATGCTGGGAAATGAAGCATGATTCTACATCATTCTTGATCTGTTCTCAGGATTCTATCAAATTGGCCTTATATCTGAAGCCAGCAAAAGATCAGCCTTTATCACCCCCAATGGAACTTATGTCTATCTCCATATACCCTTTGAAATGTGCAATGCATCAGTAAGTTTTCAGTGAATGATAAATAGTATCTTCAGGGATATTATGGAAAAATGAATGATGGTATATGTGGATGATGTGATCATCTTCAGTCGGACAGCCAAGGAATACTTGGAGCATATCAAAGAAATCCTCAGAAGGCTCTGCAAACATGGCCTTTATATCAAGCCCATGAAATACAAATTTGGAGAAGAAGAAATTGCATACCTCGGACACATCATCAATCATGAAGGAACACACACCAATCCTGCAAAAATCAAGGCCATAGCAGCATACCCAGGACCCACCAGTATCACTGAAGCCTGAGTCTTTATGGGTCTTGCATCCTACTACAGAAGATTCATTCGAAGATTCTCCCACATTACCAGTTCCATTTATGACCTGTTCAGAAAAGAGGTCGGATTTCAGTAGACACAACAACAGCAACTAGCCTTCAATGAGCTCAAAACCAGGCTGACCCAGGCCCCAATCTTGAGGAGGCCTGACTGGACTCAAGAGTTCATCCTGCAGATGGATGCCAGTGCAATGAGACTTGGAGCTATCCTTGCCCAGAAGAAGAATGGTGCTGAATACATAGTAGCCTATCTCAGCAGAGGTACCCGCAGAGCTGAGCAGTCCTATGAGTCATACAAGCTAGAATGCCTTGCAGTTATCTGGGCTGTAGAGAAGTTCCACTACTACTTGGCTGGAAGACACTTCACTATCCAGACAGACTACTCAGCACTCACCTAGTTGCTTACCACCAGTGAACCAAAAGGAATCTATGCTTGATGGATTATGAAGCTACAAGCATATGATGCCACAATTACCCACCACTCTGGAAGAACTAATGCCAATACTGATGCCCTCTCATGGATGCCCTGAAGGACCCAACCCCCATATAAACATCATGAATAAGGAGCTGTACTACAGAATCATCAGCTACTTGGGGCATCAAAAGATGCCCCTGCATCTGGAAGAATGGACAAAAACAATTATTAATCGGACATGGAAACAATTAGAAACTGATGGAGAAATACTCAAGAAAGGACAGCAATTAGTCATCCCCAAGCACTGGAAAAATCAAGTAATGAAAGAAGTACATGAGCAAGGCCACATAGGAGGAACAAATATATATAATAAAGCAAAAAGAACCATGTGGTGACCAGGAATGGAAAAAGACATCAGGCAATTTGTCAGGACCTGTGACAAATGCCAGAAACAGAAACAAGACCAATGAAATCAAGCCCCTGGATCAGCAGACATCGAACCAACACCATTTGCCCACATTGCAATGAATGTCATTGGTCCTCTACCCCTGACATTGACAGGCAACCAATATATCATTGTAATTGTAGACCTATTCACAAAATGGATAGAGGCCAGACCCCTCAAGAAAGCCAATGCACAGTTAATTGCCGATTTCCTTCACAGGGAAATCATCTGCTGATTCAAGACCCACTTTATAAGAAGTACAAGATCCAACATATCAAGACCACAGCTTATCATCCACAAGGAAATGGACAGGCAGAATGAATAAACAAGACCCTCAAGAACATCATTGTCAAGATCTATAATGAATATGGAAACTGGGACCACTATCTTCCAATAGCATTATCCACTCTGCGGGATATACAATCACAAAGTATCCATTTCACACTGCGAGAAATGCTATTCAGTGAAGAAGGTTCTGATGAAAATTTGTCAGCAAGTAATGATGCAATTTGGAAATGTATAGATATGAAGATATGGAGATTGCATCAAATTAGGAAAAAGGCAGAGAATTACATCATCAAGGCACAGGCACTACAGTGGAATAATGCAGAAAAGACTCACAAGCCCTTGGAGATTATCAAGATAAGAGATGAAGTCCTGGTGTATTAGAACATGGTAGAAGCTTCTTGGTCATAAAAACTGGAGTCTAAATGGGAAGGACCTTATCTGGTGCAAGATATAAAAGGAACTACCTTTCAGCTACGAAAGCTCACAGGTACAATAATCCCCACTACCATTCACTGAAACTGACTCAAGAAGTATCATACAGACTCATCTTGCTTGAATCTCACACTTCAAGGCCTATCAGCATCATACAGAATTCTAAGAATACTTCAAAATTAGACAGATACTCAACCAGAACCAGAACTTGACTAAAGATGATTGGATTGCCAAATGCCAGCTCTCCTACTCTCAGATCACTATTGCCAAGAGAATCCATAAGCTATTTCGGGAAGATGAATCAGCACTAGCCCATATTCGAGAAATAACACCCTCAGACTTTGAGTGAGTCAGGTGACACCATTGGAAAACAGTGATGCAACAAATTGCCCAGTACAAGACCATACAGACCATTGAAGCCTGGGAGTTTGAATAGATGTTTCAGGGATGAAACCATCTATTCAGGAGGAAGTTGTGATGATAGAACAAAATTTGGAAGAAGGAATAAGGGATAGACATTTGATCATGACCAGTCCCAAATTAGTATAGCTTTATAGTTAGCAGTCCTCGATTTTGCCAATGCCTAAAACATTTTGCCAATGTCAAAATCGAATACCTGATATAGTATAGCATTTCACCAATAGTGAAATTATTCTGCCAGTGGCAAGATTATTTCGCCAAAGGTGAAAAGACTCATAACTTAGCCATGTAACTTAGCTGCCACATAGTTAGCAAACTTGTATAAATAACCCAGTATCTTAGAGTGAATAAACCTCAGATCAAAAGTATTAGCATAAAGAACAAGTATACCGATAAAGGACCTTTGGGATTACCTCTTTAACATATTTGGCCTCACACAAATACTGACTCTGGAAGTCAAGAAGACAAGAATTTAAGATAAAGAAATCCAACGTACTTGCCAAGTTCAGCATCTGCTACATTACAATATATAAGAGAATCTAATATGCTAAAAATCATTAAATTTTAACATGTTTTTATCAAGTTATTATATTTTGAATAATAGGGTTCAAATCAAATTGGATTGGACCTTTAATTTGATTCAATTCATTAAGAGCACTAGGTGGAATCTCAATTGATTAAATATATATTAGTAAGGAGTAGATTGATCTTATATATATATACTTGATACTACTATACTTCACTATTTATACTCTGACTATAAAAGAGTATAAGAATTTATCTCATAACTATAGTATAAGGTGACTGATAATAAATATTGATAGCTTAATACATCTCTGCTAAGGAGGGAAACTATAGTATAGAGATTCAAAAAGTAGTAAGAGATATTATAATGATGCCTCTGAACCTAGTGATATTAGAATCTGAAGACTGCTATTACTCTACAAGCTACCAGTTACAAGTTGTGACTCATCTATGACTCATCTTGATCATAAGATGATTTTCATCTAAACTCATAATAACTCATAATGACCTCAGTGGTATACTATACTCAATCAGGTGACTCTACCCCAGATCAAAGGAGAAGACTTCCAAGATATAAAAAGGAGTATCAAGAAGAGATACAATAGTATCCACAATCAAGAAGACTTACTACAATACAAAATGCCTGCCATTACCTGCCAAACAGCAAGGTCAAGGAGCTACTCTGGGCCATCAGTCCAAGAATAGATATTTAATGACATCAGAAGAGCCATGAGGTTGTGTACTAGAAGAATCCCTAGCCTGAACCTCTATATAAGGGACCCTTACTACTATACTCTGAACTACCATGAAAAGAATCTCAATGGCTATACAATGTCTCCTCATATGGTAAGAGTATGAGATGGGACACTATCTCCACCAAGAATTCTCAGAAGTCAGCTATCAAGAAATTGCAGATGCTATATGCATAGATAGGTATGAGCAGTAATTGGCTAGAAGAGTTCACCAAATCTTTAGACATACTCTCTGGGCTATTCCAAACCTATAGTATATCAAGACCTCTGACATTCAAGAGCTATCAAGCCACCAAGTAGACTACCTAGAAGAAATAATAACAGAAAAAGCCTAACCTATCATTCCAGTTAAGAGTAAAGAAGTGCAAGACCTTTGGAATCTCCTCCTAGAAGACAATCCAGACCAGTTTATTCATAGTTTGATTGCTCTGTTTCAAGGTCCCCTTCTGAGAATCTGCATCCCCCAGAACTCTATAGATGTCTTCTATTTTATAGGGAAAAACCTTATAGACTAGAGACTATAAGAAGAGTAGTAAGAGTACTTCATGCCTTTCACTGATGATGACATCACCACTGGTGACATCATCACTGCTGACATCACTCCTCAAGACTAAGACAGTAACAGCAATCCATTTACTTTATGAGAAAAAGACTTCAATAATCTTTTGGAAAGATATGCAGATATTTCCTCCCTATTCTTAGAGCTCCTCACTGACTTCAGCTTAATAGTAGAAGTTGGAGAAAATGATTTGGCCAAACATCCTGAAGAAAATGAGAAAGAAGAGGAGAATGATATAATCTCAGTCACACTGAACTTTAGGTTAAACAGTGATAGTTCTATTAGCCAAATTTGATCTAGTTAGTTAGTTGTACAAATAGTGACTGCACTTTAACTAGCCATATTTGTCACAAACAAAGAATTAGCCTTATTTTACTAGTTAGTCACTTGACTTTCAAATCCATGCTAATTCAGAAGTAGGAAATTACCAATTACTTAGCCATATACTTAGTAAAATCTGTACACAACTCTATATAAATACCCACCCAAACTGCAGTAAATAAACCTTCAGTTAATTAATTTGCAATATCAACTTAAGTTCTGAAAGACAAAGAAAGTCAAGTATAAGAACTTTGGAAAAAGACTCTAAGAGCCAAAGATAACTCTTGTTCTGCACCATAGAACTTCTGTAAGTAGCTCATGTCTGGCTCATCTTCACCATTCTCACTGTCTGAGGCTAGTTCAGGATTGCATTCCTTGATGGTCCTTGTGGGAGTGGTGAAGGTGCTTGATGTACAGGGGGTATGGGCAGAGAGTGATGTCTTGGTGGTATAGAATATCTGGTTCTTCTGATCAATGCTGGGGTAGGGATCCTTGATAGAGGTGGGGGTCCTCTGGTAGACTGGTGGTAGTTATTGAATGCTGGGGCACTAGGAGGGCTGGGGTTTCTTGTTTCTTGAGGATAGTGGCAGGGGATAAGTAACCAAGGTATAGGGGCTCAGGTAATTGAAGGTACTAGAGGACTAATATAACCAGTATTGAACTTGTCTACCTCTTGCTATTGTGAAGCAGTGAGGTCTTGTTCGCCTTGCTGGAAGTCTGTATAGCTGTCTGAATGGTGGTATAGATTGAACTTGTCTCCTGAGTTATATAGATGATAGTCTTCTTCTCCTTCTGATGTTTCAAAATATACCCAATCTAGTGGAGTAGCTCAGTTGATAGCTGTGGTGATATAATCACTCCTGTCTGAGTTCTTCATATAGATTAGGGTCTGGTATTCTTCAGAAAGGTCTTCTTCTTGGTCTTGGATTTGGAGGGGTTCTGGTTGTCCTCTGAGTTGTTTCCTTTCTCTCAAGTTAGTTAAGTTACTTTTGCTGCCACTAAGAAAGCTACCACCAAGTTAAAGGAAACTGCCAGGAAATCACTATCAAGGATACTAGACTGCCAGAAATCTGCTCTCAAGTTAAATCAAATATATGATACAAGTGACCAAGCCATCAATATAAATGATTCCCATCCACTGTCACAAACCACTTAAATTTCCATACATGTTAGACTCAAACTGCCAAGTTTTAAGATCACTGCTATCCCATGATCGATGATAACTGCCTATAACTGAAATGCTATATTTAATAGACCCATCCAGACTGAGTATTCAGTGATATAAGTTCCAACCATATTGATTGATTGCCTAGACCACCAAGTTTCAAAGATTGCCACCTATATTTGGTTCTCTGATTGCTGCATATTCAAGCCTATGGATCTCAGTAATTACCACTAGGAATGCCCTTTAAGTATAATCATTGCCCTTCAATCACTGAATAATTGAGCCATCAACAAATAAACTAAATAACATATTATGTGACTACTGATCCATAATTGATATGAACACACTCAGATATATAAGACTGTACTTCACAAGTGGCACATTGAGCTGTACAAGAAGTATATAGATATACAAAATACATGCCACATTTTGGAGGCTCAACTGGGAAGAGTTTTCTTAAAGACTTGACCTTTTGGCTCAAGAACTCAGTAGCCATCTACAGTGGAGAATTCAGGAGGACCTAGCCAGCAACAAAATCAGAGCCAGCAATAGTCCTCTTCAGTAGAAAGGAAAGCACACACCATTATTAGAACAGCAGCCAGAACTCTGTTCAGAAATAGTAACCAGAAAACTGAATCAGAGAAAAGAAGTAACCCAGATTATGACCTGACCTTAAGAGAAAGGAGACAACTCAGAGGACAACCAGAATTCCTCCAGATCCAAGACTTAGATGAAGACCTTTCTGAAGAATACCAGACCCTCATCTATAGGAAGAACTCAGACAGGAGTGATTATATCACTATAGCTATCAACTGAGCCACCCTATTAGACTGAGTATACTTTGAAATATTAGAAGAAGAGAAAGACTACCACTCATATATATAACTCTGGAGATGAGTTCAATCTATACCACTATAGATAGCAATACAGACTACCAGCAAGGTGAACAGGACCTCACTACTTCATAATAGCAAGGGGTAGATGAGTTCAACATTAGCTATATTAGTCCTCTAGTACCTTCAATTACCTAAGCTTCAGTATCTTAGTCTCTTACACTCCACCACTATCTATAAGAAACTAGAAATACCAGCCCTCCTAGTGCCTCAGTATTCAATAACCACCATTAGTCTACCAGAGGACCCCTACTACTATTAAGGACCTTTACCTCTGCATTGATCAGAAGAGCCAGATTTCCTACACCACCAAGACACCACTCTCTGCCCACACCCCTAGTATATCAAGCACCTTCACCATCTCCAGGACCATCAAGAAATACTACTCCTAAACCAGAGTCAGACAGTGAGAATAGTAAAGACAAGCCAGACATGAGCTACCTACAGAAGTTTCATAGTACAGATAATGAAGACATAGAGGAGTTCATTAGAAATCAAGGTATAAGCAGCTGCTAAGTAATGGGATGCAGAGAGAAAGCTCAGTATTGTAAAGTCACTTTGAGAGGACTGGCTCTCTAGAGATACAATCAAGCTAGGCAGAATAAGAAGAAATCCATAGAGCAGAACAAAATGCTCACCTTTTTTTTTTTTTTTTT
>RQIL01014376.1:0-10966 GCA_003951145.1 Jimgerdemannia lactiflua | reverse complement strand
CTATAGGATGCAGCCCCATTTATTAACTATCTAAGACATTGATGGTGTCCTCATACAACACCAGTAGCCCCTCTCTATTCCTACTCTATCCCATGACCTCACTTATCTCAATCCTTGCAAAGACAACCTCTTCACCAACAACATGCCCTTCCCTCACTCTTATCACAGATGGTCTCTACCAACTTCCAACAGCAACCCCTCTGTGGGCCCCACCCGTTCTGCCACCCTGACAGCAAGTCCACCAGCAATCTCTCCAACCATGCTACATTTTCCTCTCTTGTCATCAGTCTGCCCTTCTTGAACACTGCCTGCCACTGACCTGAAGCCCAACCCAGATCAACTATGCCCACTCCAATATGAGCCACTCATCACCAATTCTTCCCAGCATTCACCTCTTCAATACTTCCCAGTGACCAGTCATGTGACTTCTATAGACCCCATCCAATCTTCCTCCCAACTCCTCCCAGAAGCTGTCCAGAATCTCACACTCTCCAAGCTGATGTTCTGGAGTCTGCACCACCCCCCCTTCCTGCCTGACTCCCAAGCACTCCTCACACTCAAAGGCCTCTCCTGGAACCAAATGACCTGACCTGAAGTTCAACTTCACATTCCACCTTAAAACCCTTTACTACACCACTCAGAATTTGTGGGGCAACCACTTCTTCATCTCTATCCCCCAGATCCACAGCCCTTTCAAGTCCCACTCCACCCCAATCACTGTATGCTGCCATCCCTCAGGCAACAGGTCCTGCCCTATTCTACACTGACTTTCTACCCCAACCCCTAGATTAAAGTCCATTGCCCACACCCCTCCTAGCAGCAGCTTATACCACTGCCACATCCCTACCCCCTACTGCCCAGCCTCAATATGGTCCTCTCTCCTAATGCTGATCCTGTGTGCCCCCTCAGCCACTCTCCACCAGAACCCCCTATACCAGAGCCTTCTACTTCCTCCCCCCTCCACCAATACCAGTAGATCCCCAGACATCTCTGGGGAGCATACCTTGCCTCCCACATCTTCTGCATCAGTAGAACCCAGCCACCCCCTTTCAATACTGCTATCCTCTTCAACCACAAGGCATGAAGACAGTGCAATCATTTAGAGAAGTCAACCAGGCTTAAGCCCCCCCTATCCACTAGTATGGCCAAGACTTCCCACTTAATCTGACTACTGTGGCCCACCCAAATCCACTTCCTTGCCAGCTTCAGCTGCCTCTTGACCACCCATACTGAAAAGTCTAAGTGGTATGCCAGGTACCACAACTTTGGCATTAGGCAAATTTTCAATATAGTCACCCTATCAGCCAGAGAAATATGCTGCTGTTTCCAGCTCCTCAGCACATCTCCCCAAACTCCCACCTTGGCCTCCCACCAGGCATTTGGCAGTACTGACCCATACACTGAGAGGAAGATTCCCAAGTATCTCACTGCTTCCCCAGAGGGAACAATAGTACCAATAATGTCTCCTCTAACCAATCCATTTCCCAAGACCATTGTTACATACTTGTGCCAGTTCAGCTTCTTCCCAGAGTACCATTCATACCATCCTACAGCTTCCTTAAGCTCCTCCACATCCTCAGTAGTACCCAGGCCCACCACTATATTATCTGCAAAGTCCCTCACTTTCCAATTCACCCCCAGCACCATCAGCTCTTTGATTCTCTGCCTAACTCTATCCAACAGTATCTTCAATGACAGTACATAAAGGATAGGTGATAGGGGATCCCCCTGCAGCACCTCATGCCCAAGGGGGAAGGAGAATACCCTGTGTCCATTCACTATGATTGCTGCCTGACTTCTCTCCAGAAGGCAGATGATGGCATTTCCCAGTCCCTCAGGTATCCCAATCTGCTCCAACATCTTCTCTAGCCAGACTCACTGCACTCTATCATAAGCATTCTCCTGGTCCAAGAAAATTAGCTGGCCATCCAACCCAACAGCTCTTGCCTCTTCAATAACACCATGCACCCAAGCTGTGCTATCTCTAATCAACAAACCCCTAAACAAATCTTCTCTGCTCCTCTCCCAGAACCTGCTATGCCACCACTTGCAGCCTTACCACCAGCACCTTCATGACCAACTTTCTGTCTATATCCAGAAGCATGATTGGTCACCAATTCTTCAAGTCCTCTCTCTGCCCCTTGTTCTTGTAAAGTAGTACCACCAATCCCAACTTATGACCACCTAGTCAGGATCTGGAATTGACCACTTCATCATACATATCTCTCACCTCATGGAGCACCCCCTCTACCTTCACCATCTTCTTCCAGAAATCCTATGGCACTGCTGCTCTTTGGAGCCACCATGCTCGCAGGCAGTGGAACTTCTTAGGAAAGTCCACTAGTTCCAGGCCACTAAGCTCCACCAGTAGTACCAGAATCTCCCAGATAATTTGACTTTGCCTCCCAGCCCAGATCCAATCCTTCACCAGCTTAAGCAATCTCTTCACTACCCAAGCTAGTAAATCCAAGTGATATGCCAGGTACCATGGCTTCAGCATCCAGTAGACATTCAGAATCATCACCCATCCTGCCAGGGAGAAATGATGCCCCCCTCAGCTTTTCAGTGCCTCCCCCCAAGCTTGCACTTTCCCTTCCCACCAAGCCTTCAGCAGCACTGACCCATATTTGGAGAGGAAGATGCCCAAGTACCTGAACACCTCTCCTGCTGGTATCACTTTTCCTATGATATTACCACCAATGATTCCATTCCCCAGCACCATCATCTCACACTTGTGCCAGTTCAGCTTCTGTCCTGAGCATCTTTCATACCAGCCGACTGTCTCTGTGAGCTCTCCCACATCTTGGACTGAGCCCAGCCCAACCACCATATCATCTGCAAAGGCGCCAACCTTCCAGGTCACCCCTAACACTGTCAACCCACCAATCCACCTCCTAATCTGATCCAAAAGTGGTTCCAGTGACAAAGCATACAGAATAGGGGACAATGGGTCCCCTTGTGGCACTCCCCTCTCCAGTGAGAATGGACCTCTCTGATGGCCATTCACCATTATGGCTGCCTTGCTTCCATCCAACATCTGCACAATGGCCCACCCTAATATCCTTGGGACTCCAATTCTATCCAATACCTGTACCAACCACAACTATCACACTCTGTCATATGCCTTCTCTTGATCCAGGAAGACCAACCCTCCATCTATCCCTGCTGCTCTCACCTCTTCAATAATGCCATGCACCCATTCCATGCCATCCCTAATCAGTCTTCCACCAACAAAGCCATGCTGCTCCTCCCCCAGAACTTGCTGTGCCACTGCCTATAGACACACTACCAGTACCTTCATTATCAACTTCCTATCCATATCCAGAAGCATGATAGGTCGCCAGTTCTTCCAGTCTTCTCTCAGCTCCTTATCCTTATAAAGGAGCTCCAGTAGTCCTAACTTCTGTCCCCCTAGCCAATTTTCTGAGTCACTCACAACTCCACACATCTGCTTCATCTCCCCAAGCACTCCTTCAATGTTCACCATTTTCTTTCAGAAATCCCATGGCAACCCATCCTCCCCTGGTGCTGTCCCATTCTTTGTAGCTGACAGTATCTTCGAAATTTCATCCTCCTGAATGGGGTGGGTCAGCTCCCCCAGCCCCTCAGCCTCTGGCAGGGTCCACTCCTCCAAAAAACCTTCTATAGTCCTGCCATCCTCCCCTCCCTTCTCCTCACTCCACAGGTTTCCCCATCACCCCTTGAGTGAACCCAGGATACTCTGCACCCCTGTTACCATTTCCCCATCTTCTCCTATATTTCCTTCCCATCTCTGCTACACCTTGCATGCCATTAAAAGCCTGGTAAGATAATTTGTAGGCCTTTCTCCTTCCTCCAGCCCCTGCCACCTCAATCATACCACTATCTCCGGAACCTATAACTCCTCTTCCTCTCTTATGGAATCCTTCAGCTCTTCAATTTCCATCTTCATTCTCTCCATCCTCCACTCTTTCACCTTCCTCCTCAGCTCCCTCTCAGCCCCCATCAGATGCCAGCAGGAGACCCTCCAGTTGGTATGAGATATCTACCATTTGCTTTTTCCTAATCTTCCCCTTCACTCTCCCCACCTCCCCCCATTACACCTGTGCAGCAGCCTTCAGCTTCAGCCACCAATCCCCTATAACCAATCCTTTCTTTCTCCAACATGCAATACTATCTGTCACCTCTACCCTCCATTGTTCCCACACTGCCTTGTCTTTCAACAAGGCACAGTTAAGTCGCCAATGTCCAGACCCATCCCCACTCCCCCCAAATGTTCCCTGCCCCACTATCCCCTAGTGATTGGACCAGGGACACCACATCACCTCCAATTTCCTCCAGATGTCCATCTCCTAACAGTCTGCTGTGAGGATCCAGTCGATCCGCATTCCCAGTCCATGCACCCAGTGAGTATAGACTGCCCTATTCCCCTACTTATGGTGCTCTGCATTTCCTAATGCACTCAGTCTCTCTATCTCCTCCCATCTATCCAGTCCCCTGCTTCTATCTGTCCCCTCTAGACCCCCATCAGATTGGTCAACAGTAGTATTCCTGACAATATTAAAGTCCCCTCCAAGTATGTCAACTCCAGCTTCCACCAAAGTTCCACTTTCCATCAACCCCTCTATCCAAGTTACTCTCTCTCCTCTTTCTGCCAGATAATAGCAAGAGCCCACCACTACTGGCCCCCACCCTGGCCTTGCCCATACCCACCCCCCAGTGTCTCTCAGTTCCTCTTTGCCTTTCCTTATCAAAATTCCAACTTTTCCTTGTCATTCTGCTACCCCTCCCCATTCTTTTGACCAGTTTAACTTGTCCACCTCATCTTCACATCTCACATCCTGAAGTAGGAAAACATCTGCCTCCTAATCTTTAAGCCCTGCAAAAATGTTTTGATGTCTCCCTGATCCCCTTAGCCCATTGACATTGAGTGAAAAAATATTGGTTGTACTGTTCATATTGAGAAATATATGAGTTGTATGCCCACCCTAGATCTCTATATCCTGATCCACCCTGGAAAAATCCCTCTCCCTCTCAGCTTCCAGCTCCACCTCCTCCCTCTCCTTAGCCTCCAGTGCCATCAAAATTTCTTGCATATCCTCAGTGTCCTTCTCTTCCATCATTGAGTAATAGTCCTCACACACTGCTTTCCATATCTCCACTCCATTCCAGGCATTCCACCCCCTGACCACCATCCTATGCACTGCTCCTTGCAACTCTCCTTCTCTAGAAGCATCCACCTCATACCCCTCATCTTCTAGTAGTGTTACCAAGTTCATCATCACCAGCTTCCCTACCACACCAACCCCATACAGGATATCACTCCAGTCCTTCTCGCTCAGCAGTCAAAAGTCAACATCCCCCAGCTCCTCATCTGCCAATTCTGTCATCAACCTTTGCTGCCAGGGCCCCTCTCCCACCTGCTCACCCCCCTGGAGACATTGCTCTTTCCCCCACCATCTGTGCTCCATCCAAGCTTGTTCTGGCTGCTTCATCCCACTTCTATCTGATGCATCCACCAGGCTCTCTCCAGACACCCCAACTACCCGACCCCCCAAGGCCAATTCAGAGACCCCAATCAGACAGTCTTCACACCTTTCATCACAATATCCTTCATTGCCACCCCTCTACCTCCAGTAGCATCCTCAGGCCTCTCATTCTCCTTATTTCCATCAGCCTCTCTCTCTGGCCTCCAGTCATCAAAGAAATTCTCCTCTGCAGTGCCTGCCTCACCCCACTGGGTGCCATGCACAGAGGACAAGGATCCTTCAGACCCCTTCTGCCCTCCACTCCCCTCTGTATTTGCCCCTGACCCTTATTTTGTAGCACTTGCCCCAAGCCTTGCGAGGAGCTCCTACTGCTGCTTCTTCCCCTAAGCCCTTTCCCATAACACCTTGTCTACTCAAATATTTTTTCCATTGATGTCCACCACCATTGTCACCATTTCAAAGGATCGCCATGCCTTCTCTCTCTGCTCCACTGCTCCCTCCAGCTCCCAAAGCGCTGTTAATAAGTCCTCCTCCTCCTCCTCTGAGCCCCTGACTCTAGAAACTTTGCACTCAAAGGGCTCCCACTTCAATACTCTGGGCCAATCACCTCTCTTCTCTATTGCCTCCTTTCTAGCCTCTTTCCGCCATACCTCTACATCCCAAGTGCAGAATGACATCCTTTCTCACATCTGAAATCCAATATCTACCACCTCGCCATTCTCTTGCATTACCCTCCCAACCCTTTTCTTTGTCTCTTCCATTGACACTGTTAGGACCCCCTTTACCACCAGATGCACCACTCTTGGGTCCCAGTGCAGATATCTCGCCATTGGGACAGCAACCTCTCCAACTCACACCCCTTTAGGCCCTGCTGCCAATACATATTCTTCCTTGATAAATCCAACTTCCACTCCATTCAATCCTTTCAGAAACTTCATGGAGGCCACCTTACTCAATTTTCTGCCCAGAAGCACCAGTACTGCCCTAGCTATCACTGCTAGCCCCCAGAAGCTAAGCGTGACTGCAAATTCTGATATGGACTTCTTGAGTAATGGTGCCACCACCAGCACCATCACACCATCAGCCAGGTCCTCCTTACATGTCACTAGTGATCTCCCAACCATCCCCTTGAGTTGATCAGCAGTCACATCTCCTTTTTTTTTCCAAATTTCCAGTCCTGCCACTATCAGCAGTCACACCATCTCTGCTAGCCCCACCTCCACTTGTCTTCTACCCTCCGCTGCCTGGCCGAGCACTCCCACTGCCACCAAGCTTCCCCTTCACCCCTCCAACTTGCTGCCAGCCATCCTTGTCACCCCCTCTAGCCCCAATCTTCACTGCAGCTGTGATGCTCACTGGTCCCTCACTCCTCTCCTCTCCTCCAGCTCCTTGACCACTCTCCACACTGCTCCTGACAGTCTCCTTCCCAAAAGACCCCATCCCCAGTCCATATCCTTCCTTCCCTTACTGCCATTGGAATGCTATATTAGGTCCCGACCCAGTATGCCAACTGGGAGATTGAATCATCGCCATTTTGTTAATTGCTTTATCCAATAAACCATTCAAATGTATGTTTGAAAGTGTGTGTAACGTGAATAGTAGTGGGAAAAGAGTGAATGCTAGGAAGGTTGCAGCTGCATTGGCAAGGAATGAGTTTGAGAAGGATGAGGTGGAACCAGAGCAACTCTTGGATCTGTCTAGGATGGACATTGAGCTGGAAGTTTGAAGGAACTGGAATGCAGCACTTTCTACAAACATTTCTTTCCTATGAACAGTACACTAACAATTTGTCATTGAATGTTAATGGGTTGCGGGGTGTGAGGCAACGTCAGAACATATTTGAATGGCTATGAGGCTTGGAGGCAGATCTGTTTCTACTGCAGGATGTGAAATGTGAAGAGGAGGATGCCAGGCCAAATTGGACTGAGGAATGAGGTGGAGTAGCTGAATGGTATAGAAGTGTTGGGATCTTGATATGCAGGGGTAAAGAAGAACTGGTGGATATTGAGGGATGGGGTGAGCATTTAGTTTAGGGAATGTGGAGGAGGCCAGGGTGGGGCCCAATAGTTGTTGGATTATGTTACTGCCCAGCAGTCCAGGGGGAGAAAGTGGACTGGCTGAAGGGCTGCTAGAAGAGATATCTTTGATAGAGGCTGGGGTGAATATCATGGGTGGAAATTTTAATATAGTGTATGCCACTCTGGACAGGTCTGATGGGGGAGCTAGAACAGTTGGTCTCAGTGGTGGGCTGGACCAGTGGGAGGAGATTGAGAGGCTGAGTGCTCTGGGGGATGTAGGGAGGACTAAGTAGAGAGTAGATATGATCTTCACTCATTGTATTAATGGAGTTGGGACAAGGATTGATTGAGTGCTTTCAGTTGATTGCTGGGGAGAAGATGTTTGATGGAAACTTGAGATAGTCTGGTGCCCCTGGTCAGACTATTGGGGGGTGCTAGGGAAGGGGAACTTTGGGAGAAGTCAGGAGGGGCCTGGACATTAGTGCCTCAATTGTGCTCTACTGATGGATGGGGACCTATAAGGAAGGTAGAAGGGGGAGGTAGTGTCTAGCATGACTAGATAGAAAGGGGAGTGGGTTCCAGTGGGGCTCCAGTGGTGGAAGCTGAAGGAAGTGCAAGGATGTACTGGGGTAAGGCTGGTAAGCAGAGAGGAAGGCTTCAGAAGATGAAGGGGAAGTTGGCATTCCATCAGATGGAGCAGCTATTATGGCAGTGGTCAGAGTTTAAGGGGAGTAAGGGAGAGGAGGAGGAGGAGGAGTGGTGGGAGACATGAGTGAGGATAGAGATTGAGGAGTTGAAGGAGGTCTGGAGGATGGAAGAAGAGAACCAAGTGTAGGGCATGGTGGTGAGGCTAAGGTGGCAGGGGCTGGAAGAAGGAGAGAGGCCAACCAAGTACCTCTCTAGGCTGCTGAGGGTGAGAAGAATGAAGCAGAGGTGGGAGGGGATCATTAGAGGGGATGGTGGCTTGGTGACTGGGGTCCAGGGGATCCTGGGGAGCTTAAGAGTAGCTGGGGGAAGCTGTGGAGTGAGGAGGAAGGAGGAGCAGACAGTGAGGCCATTGTGGAGTGCTTGGAAGACTGGTGCCCCCTGGAGATGGAGGGGCTTGAGGAACTGACAAGACCAGTGAGAGAGGAGAAGATTCTCCAGATACTGGTGGCCACTAAGGTGGGGATGGCCCCTGGAGAGGATGGGCTGTCTTGGGACTTCTGGAAAAAGATGGTGAAGGTGGAGGAGGTGTACTAGGAAATGAGAGATATGTGTGATGAGGTGATTGAGTCTGGGTCTTGACTGGGTGGTCAGAAGTTGGGGTTGGTGGTACTTCTTTACAAGTTTAAGGGGCAGTAGGAGGACTGGAAAATCTGGCAACCAATCATGCTCCTGGATATGGACAGAAAGTTAGTTATGAAGGTATTGGTGGCAAGACTACAGGTAGTGGCACAGCAGGTCCTGGGGGAAGAGCAGCAAGAATTTGTTGGGGACAGCTGATTAGAGATGGAACAGCTTGGGTGCATAGAGTGATTGAAGGGACGAGGGCCACTGGAGTGGATGGCAGATTTGTTTTCTTGGACCAAGAGAAAGCCTATAATAGGGTGTAGTAAGTCTGGCTGGGGAAAGTGCTGGCAAGGATTGGGATTCCAGAGGACCTGGAGAGTGCAATTGTCTGCCTTCTGGAGGAGAGTCAGGTGGTAATCATGGTGAATGGACACAGGGGAGTCACCTTCCCCCTTGGGCAGAGCATTCCCCAGGGGGACTCTCTGTCACCCATTCTGTATGCCCTGTTCTTGGATCCACTGCAGGATAGGATCAGGAGGAGAGTCGAAGGACTAAATATGCTGGGAGTGAAATGGAAGGTGGGGGCCTTTACTGATGATATGGTGGTAGGCTTGGTACTATTGCAGATGTGGCAGAGATGAAAGAGACAGTAGGATGTAATGAAAAATGCTCAGGGCAGAAGCTGAACTGGCACAAGTGAAAAATGATTGTCTTGGGGAATGGTCTGGTTGGAGGAGACATTATTGGTATGACTGTTCCCCCTGGGGAGGCAGTGCACTACCTGGGTATCTTTCTCTCAGTATATGGGTCAGTGCTGCCCAAGGCCTGGTGGGAGGCGAAGGTGGGATTGTGGAGAGATGTGCTGAGGAGCTGGGGAGGGTAACATATCTCTCTAGCTGGAAGAGTGACTATTTTGAATATTTACTGGATGCCGAAGCTGGGGTATTTGGCATTCCATTTGGACTTTCTGGTATGAGTGGTCAAGAGGCTGCTGAAACTGGCAAGAGAATGGATATGGGCATGCTGCAGAAGTCAGATCAAGTGGGAAGTCTTGGTGACACCAGTGGAAAGAGGGGGCTTGGGCCTGGTAGACTTCACAAAGCATTTGCATTGTCTACATGCTTGGTGGCTGAAGAGAGAAGCAATGCTGAAAGTGGGTAGATGGGTCCCGCTGATGCAGAAGGTGTGGGAGGCGAGGTTTGCCCTGGGGGTCATCTGGGGATCTTATAACATTGGTGGAGGGGAGAGGAAGCAGAAGACTCTGATATAGGAGGTTCTGGTGGAGAGCGGCTGAGAGAGCACATAGAATTGACATTAGATGGGAGGACCATGCTGCGGTGGAGCAGCAGGGGGGGGGAGGGTGACAGTGGCATAGACTGCTACTGGGCGGAGTGCCCACAATTGACTTTGATCTAGGTTATGGGGTAGAAAGTCAAGGGGGCCTGGGGCAGGACCCTTGGCCAGAGAGGTGGCAGTGAGTGGGGATTGGAGAGGAGTGGGACTGACAGAGACTGTGGACCTAGAGTATGGAGATGAAGAAGTGGCTACCCCCCAAGTTTTGGGTGGTGTGGTAGAGAGTGCTGAGGCGAAATGTAATGTTGAACTTCAGGTCTGGCCATCTGGTTCCAGGAGGGGCTTTCAAGTGCAAGGAGTGTCAAGGAGTAGGGCAGGAGGGGGGAGTGGTGTAAACCCCAGAACATTGGCTTGGAGAGTGCAAGGTCCTGGCTGAGTTCTGGAAGGTGGTGGAAGGTAGATTGGGTGGAGAATACAGTAGCTGGGGGATTAGCTGCTGGGAGGTGTTACAGAAGAGAATGTTGGGGGGAGTTGGTGATGAATGGCTTATATTGGGGTGGGCATTGGCAGTTTGGGTGGGGCTCACTAGTCACTGGCGAGTGGTATCTGAGGAGAGTAGGCTGATGTCTAAGGAGGAGAAGGTAGTAAAGTGTAAGGGCCTATTAGTTGACTTGTTGTCAGGGTAGCAGAAAGGGTGGGGCCCACAGGGGGGTTGCCATCAGAAATTGGTGAAGGCCATATGTGAAAGGAGTGGGGGGAGGGTATGAGTAGAGGGTAGAGAAGTTGTGTTTGCAAGGGTAGGGGTAGGGGGGTTAGCAGTGGTGGGAGTGGGATAGGATAGGGTTGGGAAGAGGCTACCAGTGTGGTATGAGGACACCTTCAATGTCATAGATAGTGAATAAATGGGGCTGCGGC
>RQIL01014365.1:0-10967 GCA_003951145.1 Jimgerdemannia lactiflua | reverse complement strand
TCCTACCCCCACTCTCTCAAATACTATCTCATTGCTGATCATCTGCACTCACCCCTCACTGTTGCTATATATGACCTCCACTAGCTTTCAATGGTGCCCCTCCCCAGAGCCCCATCCCTTCTGCCAACCTGTCAATATATCTTTCATCAACCAATGCCACCTCATCATTTTTTTTCCCAGAGACAGCTTCCTCTCCACCTCAAAAACAGCTAACCAATGTTCCACCATTCCTACCCACACTGCAATGACCCACCCCAGGGTGAGCCACTCATTTCCTACCATGCCAAGCACTCTTGCCTAAAGTACATCCCACCTCCCCTGCCCATGCACCCTATTTACCCCACCTAGGCACTGTCCCACCTCTCCCCAAAAGTCTGCCAATACCTCACACTCCCCTAACCAATGCTCAGGAGTCTGCACCACTCCTCCCTGCCCAACCCCCACACTCCTCACACTCAAAGTCTCCTCCTGCTACCAAATGCCCAGTCCTATAGTTCAGCATCACATTTCTCCTCATCACCCTCCACCACACCATCCAAAACTTTGGGGGGATCCACTTCTTCACTCCTGCCCACCAAGCCCATAGATCTGACCAATCCCACTCCTCTCCAATCCTGATGCCTTGCCACCCTACTGGTCAGAGATCCAGGCCAAAGCCCCAATAGCTCTCTACTCCATCTCCCAGATAGAAATCAATAACTGGTGACCCTCCTAGCAGCAGTCTATGCCCATGCCACATCCCTGAACCCCAGCATTCCTCTGCTACATTCCCCTCACATCGAAGTCCAATCTGATGTCCCTCTTCAATCACTCTCTACCAGAATCCTCGATACCTAAGCCTCCTACTACCGCCATATCTGACTACCTCCAAATAAGTCTCCAGATGACCCCCTGGGGGCATATCTTACTTCCCACACCTTTTGCATCAGAGGGACCCACCCTCTCCCTCTCAGTACTGCCGCTCTTTGGAGCCACCAAGCTTGCAGGCAATGGAGCTTCTTGGGAAAGTCCACCAGTCCAAGGCCACTACACTCCATAGGTAAAGCAAGGATCTCCCAGCTAATCTGACTTCTCCTCCCAGCCAAGATCCAATCCTTCACCAGCTTAAGCAGTCTCTTCACCACCCAAGCTGGAAAATCCAAATAGTATACCAGGTACCATAGCTTTGGCATCCAGTAGACATTCAGAATCATCACCCATCCTGCCAGAGAGATATGGCATACCCCACAACTTTTTAATGAGTCTCCCCAAGCTTGCACCTTCCTCTTCCACCAGGCTTTTGGCAGCACCAACCCATATACTGAGAGGAAGATGCCCAAGTATCAGACTGCCTCTCCTGCTGGCACCACAGTTCCAATAATATCACTACCAATAATGCCATTCCCCAGCACCATTGTCTTACACTTGTGCCAATTCAGCTTCTGGCCTGAGCATCTTTCATACCAGCCAACTGTGTCCTTGAGCTCTCCTATATCTTGAATAGAGCCCAGACCAACCACCATGTCATCTGCAAAGGCACCCACCTTCCAGGTCACCCCTATCACTGTCAGCCCTTCAATCTGCCTTCTAATCCTATCCAGAAGCAGTTCCAGTGATAGCACATACAGAATAGGAGACAGAGGGTCCCCTTGTGGCACTTCTCTCCCCAGTGAAAATAGAACTTCTTGGTGGCCATTCACTATTATTACTGCCTTGCTTCTCTTTAGCATCTGCATGATGGTCTGCCCCAGACCCCCTGGGATCCCAATTCTTGCTAAGACCTTCTTCAACCATATATGATGCACTCTGTCATATGCCTTCTCTTGATCCAAGAAGACCAGCCTTCCATCCACCCCTGCAGCCCTTGCCCCCTCAATGATTCCATACACCCATGTCTTGCTATCCCTGATCAGTCTCCTGCTGACAAAGCCATACTATTCCTCCCCCAGAACTTGCTGTACCACTGCCTGTAAATGTGCCACCAGTATCTTCATTACCAACTTTCTGTCCATATCCAGAAGTATGATAGGTCTCCAGTTCTTCCAGTCCTCCCTCAGCCTCTTATCCTTATAAAGGAGTGCCACTAACCCTAACTCCTATCCTTCAAACTATTTCCCTGAATTGATCACAGCTCTATATATCTCCTTTATCTCCCCTAGCACCCCTTCAATGTCCACTATTTTCTTCCAGAAATCCCATAGCAGACCATCCTCCCCTGGTGCTATCTCATTCTTTTTAGCTGACAGTACTCTCAGGATTTCCTTCTCCTGTATGGGATGGGTCAGATCCCCTAGCCCCTCAGCCTCTGGGGGAGTCCACTCCTCCAAGAATTCTTCTATAGTTCTTCCATATTCTCCTCCCTCCTCCTTCAGTCACTTGCCTTCCCTGTCACCTCCCTCCCAGCCACCCTCAGCCTCACCTTCACATTTTCTGTTCTGAACACCATCCTCTCCCACATCTGGAAGCTGATATTGACAACATCCCCATATCCCCTCATCACCTTACTGATCCTACTCCTTGTTTCCTCCACTGAGACCATAGGGACCCCCTTGACCACCAAGTACACCACCCTAGGGTCCCAGTGCAAGCACCTCAATATTGGAACCACAACCTCACCCACCATGATCCCCTTTGACAGAGCCTCCATCAGGTATTTCTTCTCCACAAAACCAACCTCTACTCCCTCCAGCCCATTCAGGAACTTCACAGATGCCACATCTACTAGCTGCTTTCCCAGCAGCCCCAAGATCATCTTTGCCATCACTGCCAGGCCCTAGAAGCTCACTGTGACTACAATTCCAAGATCGACTTCTTGAGCAATTATACTACCACCAATCCCATTATATCATCTGACAGATCATAACTACACACTGGCTCTGATCTCCCCTGGCTCCCCTTACTACCATCAGTAGTCACATCTGGATTGTTTTCCAGATTAGCCATTACACTACCATCAGCAGTCCCAACCACTATGCCAGTCACACCCCCCCCCAGCCCCCTCCTTCTCTCCCCCAGCAAGCACACCTCCAGTACTTCCAGGCTTCTCCTTTTCCTTCCCCACCATCTTCCAACCTTCAGCACCCTCCTCTCCTCTGCTGCCATTCTTAACTACTGCCATAAAGCTTACTGCTTCACCATTTCCTGCCTTCTTGTTTGACTTCTGCCCCTCTCTTCCTCCTCCACCTGTCGCCAGCCCAAAGAACCCTGGTCCCAAACCTATCCCTCTCTTGCCATACTGCCAGTTGAAGGCTGGCCCACCTCCCACACCTGTATACTTGCCAGAACCTTGCTTAGATACTATCACCTTAAGAGCTTTCTCTAATAAATAATGAAAAGTGTGTCAAAAGTGTGTGTGGAAATTTGTGTAACATGAAAGTTACCAGAGAGAGATGGATCTTGTACTTCTTGATCATACACTATGTAGAAGGGGGTCTATTGGGTAGCAGTTGTCTTTAAGATGCAAATACTGAACAGGATTGCTAGAAGATAGATATTCCTGTTCAGTTAATCTTTGGTTCTACTGAGACCTTGCTTGATGGTCTGGTTCATTCACTCAGTAAGTCTATTCACCTGTGAGTAGTAAGCTATTATTTGCCTTAGCTTGATCTTGAAGTTGCTTGCAAAAGTCTTTATTGCTTTATTGACAAATTCTTGGCCTTGATCTATAATGATTTCCTGAGGATACCATGGTAGCTGACAATTTCATTATATAGAATCCCAATAATTATCTGAGCATCAGTGGTCTCAATGGCAAAGGCTTCAGGTCATTTCATCAGGTGGTCTTCAATAGTGAGGATATAGTATCTTCCTCAGCAAGTTACTAGTAGGAGTCCAATGATATCAATTCCAAGTCTCTGAAAGGCTCCAGCTGGTGCAGGGATTAGCATTAAAGGTGTTTTGTCAGTTGGCTTTTGTCAGTATTTCTGGCAGGTGTCACATTGTTGAATATGAGTTGAAATTTATTTCCTCATCTTGGGCCATATATCTCTGTTTAATCTTGGCAATAGTAGCTCCAATTTCTCAGTGTACATTCTGATCATAGTTGGTTGTAAGTATCTTTGGTATCTCATCTTCTCTTGGGACTCAGGTATATCAATCTCCTTCTACTCTCCAAAGTTTGCCATCACCTTCTTGAAATTTCTTGAAGTTTCTCTAGATGAACAGCTTGTGAGCTGGCTGAATTCCTTTATTGAAGCTTCTATGTTGCAGGCTCTAGATGAGGGTAAGGTGTAATTCTTGATTCATTTAGGCAAACAGGAAGTGGCCTTCTCTCATGGGCTCCTTTCCTTCTTAAGTTTATAGGGTTTTTGATAAGATATCCACATTGGAATTCTTGATATTTTTCTTATAGACAATAGTGAACCGGTATTCTTGTAGAGATATAATCCATCTGGCAAAGATTCTTGAGGGCTCTGGTTTCCTGAATAACTATTGTAGGGCTTGATGGTCTGTGATGAGGGTAAATCTCTTTTCTAAGAGGTAGTGTCTGAAGTGGTCTACTGTCCATACTACTGCAAGGCACTCCAGTTTAGTGGCTCCATAGTTTGCTTGGGTCTTATTTGCAGTCTTGCTAGTATACTCAATGATATGTTCTTTCTTCTAGTCATTTTTCTGGGACTGGATTGATCCAAGTCCAAGGGCAGAGGCATCAGTTTCCAGAATAAATGGTTTGTTGAAATTTGGCTGAACCAGAACAGGGGCTTCAGTGAGGGTCTTCTTGAGTAGATCAAATGATTTCTGCTGATCTTTCTTCCAGTAGAATAGTTGGTCCTTTTTGAAGATTAGCTGAAGTGGTACTGTCTTGTCTGAAAACTTTGAGATGAATCTCCAGTAATATGATGCCAATATGAAGAAGAATAGAGTCTCCTTTGCTGAGATTGGAACTGAGTAGTTCTTGACTTTCTCTACCTTGTGGGGGTCAGCATGTGTTCCTTGAACTGAGATGACATATCCCAGATATTAGACTTAGTGTTTTCCAAAGAAGCATTTCTTAGCATTGAGTCCAAGCTCTGAGCTTTGGATGGTATCAAATACTTTGCAAAGGTCTTGTAAGTGTTGCTTGAATGTCTCAGAGTAGATGATTACATCATCTATATAGACTAGTACATTTCTTTTAATGAGGTCCCAGTTGACATGGTTCATCATTCTTTGGAATGAGGCTGGTGCATTGCAGAGTCCAAATGGCATTCAGAGATATTCATACTGTCCTCATCTAGTGATGAAGGCTATCTTGTAGATGTCTTTCTTAGTAATGGGTATTACTTGGAATTCTTGGAACTGATCTGTAGTGGTCATGTACTTGGCTCTCTTGAGGGTATTGAGGAGGTCATCTATTCTTGGCAGTGGGTAGGTATCTTCTATAGTGACTTTGTTGAGCTTTCTGAAATCTACAACTAATCTCCATCCTCCTTTCTTTGGCATGATAATTACTGGTGAAGACCAGGGGCTTGATGAGAGTCTGATGACTCTGTTTTGTAGCATCTCTTCTATATATTGTGGTTCAAACTTGATCAGATGGTGTGGTGTTCAGTAGGGGTGCTGTCAGATAGGTTTCGTATTTCCAGTATATATAGGGTATTCTCTGTATTAATATGGTGGGAAGTTATTATATGTGGTGGTAAATATATCTTTGTATTCTTCTATCAACTCCTGTATCTGTTATTGCTAATCCTTGGTTAGAGTTGTCTCAATGTCAATGGCTTTGATTGCTGAGTCTTTCTCCTTAGTACCATCAGTCTCACTGGAGAGGGCTTACCATTTCCCAAAATTCAAAGACTTGTTCCTCATAGGTATCTATTAGTGATTCAAAGTATCCCAGTATTATTTCTTTAGAGATGGTGATTACCTCTAAGCCCATGTTTCTGATAGGAATGTAAATTGGTAGCATTTGGTCATAAATTTATTCTTTAGCCAAAAGTAGGTGATATTTTTCTTGAAGCTCCATTGATGGCTCAAATATCAAGTTGTCAGCTTCTGCTGAGAGATATACATCAAGGTGTCTTTACTAGTAGGGTTGCAGGATGACATCTTCTCTTGCTTGGATGGGGTGGCAGATGTGGGGTCTCATTTGTCTGAACTGGGCTACTCTTGCTCATGAAACTCAATGGGTGATTCTTAGTGGTCACTATTGGTGCTTCCAAAGCCTCCTTGTCCTCTCTTGGTACGGTTTAGTTACTTCACCTCTTGAATGGTGGGCTGTGAAGTCTTGATAAAAAGGATTTGACAGATAGCTTTCAAGGGGCTGAAGTTTTGGTGAGTCCTTCAATTATTGTGAATGATGACTTTGAGGGGATCTTGATAGTCCTGATCAATGACTTCTCCTTCTATAGTAATTCCTTCAGCTGCTAAGGATGATCTTGATGCTAGTTGACCATAGAGTTCTGGTGGTATGGTAAGTACAATTTGAAGGTTAAAGGTCCTGGTGCTTCTGGGTCAGATTACTGCTTGATAGAGAAGACAGAGATCATATCCAACTGATCCTTCTGTTTGTACGAGAGAGGGCTGGGCCCAAGGTGAGAGTAGCTTGACTTGGATGACTGGCTGAGTCTTGAGGAATGGTACTCCAGTAGCTATAATTACAGGTAAAAACTCCATTTGTTCTGGCTTAAAGAATGGCCAGTATGCTCCTGTCTTTGGGTTCCTCATATAATTAAATCCAGTCCTTCCAAGGGAGTCCAGGGCTTCCAAGAGAATGATGGCAAGATTGACTCCTTGATTGCCTTCATGTGGGCAGCAATACCAACAGATGATGGCTAAGATTTCCAAAAGTAGGTCCCAGATAGAGGTCTTGATCTTTGCTTTGTAATCTCCTTAATGGTTAATTTCTTTGTATTTTTGGCAGACCCAGCAGATTCAGGGTTCTTGCAGATTGGAGTCCTTTATCTTAAATCAGCTCTTATGGATATTCTTGCTAAGATGAACACTTTAATGTTCACACTAGTAATAGGTAAAAGTCTTTCCACAATCACAATGTCCTTTCTTAACAAAGCCTTCATTTTACTTCTTAACTTTCTTGCTAGTAGGGTATCTCTTCTGATACTTATCATAGGTGGGCAGGGTAATCTGGAGGGCTTGGGTAATAGTATAAGAACTGTTGCTATCTTTTTTGATTGTGAGAGTCTCCATTGATTGATGGGAGAGGACCTTTTGTTGTTCTTGATAAGTCTTCTTGAAGATCTTTAGAGTTGGGGGTTGTACTTAGCTGGGGGCCAGTACTCATCTCAATTTATCTCTATCCTTAATTGCTAGCATTGGAACCTTCTTGAGATCCAGGATTCAGCAGTTGCTGCAATCATCTCTTAGTGAATAGAAGTGGTTGAAGTGCTTACACATATTTAGGTGAAAGGCTCACATGATTTGATTCTCTACCAATGGGGGTAGTGACTGTGTAGATGGTCCTGCAAACTCAAGTGCTGCTCTTTTATTATTGGCCCCATCAATTCTTGCTTCTAGACCCTCAATGTCAATGACTGGTGGCTGTTGCTGCTGTTGTGGCCTGAATGGGGTCGAAATTGATGCTGCTGGCCTGTTCTCATAGTTGGCTAACTGTGCTCTGAGATAGGCATTCTCTTGCTCTGCTATAGTTGTTCTGCAGATCCTTGAGACTTTAGCTTAGACTGATTCACAATAATCTTATACTTGTGGGGCTGGTCTCTAGTCTGCCTTCCAACATCCTTGTACTCCAGCAACTTGCTGCTCAATACTCCAATAACCCATTCTCATAACTTGCCTTTGGAGCTCTGAGAATAAGCCATTGAGAAAGGTGGTTGAAGCCAGAGCTAGTTAGACTGTCAGTTGCAGGTTTGTCTTGATCATGATGGTAGAATCTCTTAAGGGTTTCATTAGCAGCTTGATTCATATAATTCAAAGCCTTTTATGCTTCTTGTTAATACTCAAGACCATTGAACTAGGTATAGAGCCAGGCCTTATGAATGTTATATCTTGCAATGTGGTTTTCATTTAATGCTAGATAGTTGTTTTATTCCTCTCTATAGATGTTACCTCCATTCAGCTTAGCTTAGTTGTACCTCTATAGAGCTAGTCCTCTGAGAAGTGATTCCACAATCTTGAGCTTTCTAAGGAAGTCCCAATTCTTAATGGTTGCTTGTACTTTGATTTTTCTAAAGAACTCCTCAATATCTTCATTGTCTGCATTATGAAACTTCTGAAGATAACTCATGTCTGGTTCATCTTCACTGTCTTCACCATCTGGGTCTGATTCAGGGGTGAGGTTTCTTATTGATCCTTGTGGAGATAGAGTTGGTAGAGGTATTTGATAAACTGGAGTAGGTAGCAGAGGGCAGTATTTTGATGAGAGTATAGAGATTCTGGCTCTCCTAGTTAATACTAGAGTAGAGGTCCTTGATCCTTAAGGGTAGTGGCAGAATGTAAGTGATCAAGATACTGAAGCTCAGTTGTTTGCAGGAGGAAGAGAGCTGATGTAACTAATGTCAAATTTGTCTGCCTCTTGCTATTGTGAAGCAGTGAGGTCTGATTTACCTTGCTGAGGGTCTGTATCACTTTCTGGATAATACTGTGGACTGAATTCATCTCTTGGGTAATATGAATGATAGTCTTCCTCTCCTTCTGATGTTTCAAAGTATACTCAGTCCAATGGTATACTCTAAGTGATGGCTGTGGTGATATAGTTTCTCCTGTCTGAGCTCTTTCTGTAGATAAGGGTCTGATATTCTTCAGGAAGGTCTTCTTTTTCTTCTTGGCCTAGGTCTTGGATCCTGAGGGGTTCTGTCTGTCCTCTGAGTTGTCTTCTTTCCCTTAAGATTAAATTATAATTTGGATCACTTCTGTCTTCTGATTCAGTTTTCTGACTGCTAGTTCTGAAGAGAATTCTGACTGGTGTCCTAATAATAGTATGTGCTTTCTTTTCTACTAAAGAGGGCTATTGCTGGCCCTGGACTGGTTGATGGCAAGGTCCTCCTGAATTCTCCACTATAGATGGCTGCTAGATTCTTGAGCCAAATGGTCAAGTCTTTAGAAAACTTTCCCAGTTGAGCCCCTAAAATATAGTATGCAATTTGTATGTTTAAAACTTCAAGCACAGCTCAATTGTGCTACTTGGTGAAGCATACTGGTATCTCTGAGTTGTAAAACTTAACATCTTGAGATCAATGGTCATGTGATTGGTCATTTGAATTGTATATTAATAAGGTCAATTGTGGGGTTTGGATTAATGACTCAATTGTTTAAGTTCCTGGTAGTGATTTCTTAGATTATTCTATTATCCTTAGTAAGTGGGTTAATTAAAGTATATGGTAGTGATCTTGAAATATGTAGTCTGGGCAGTTGATTAATATAGCAATGTTTTTTTAACAGTATATGGCATAGTAGATCAGTTAATCAGAAGATGATGGCTCATTCATACATCTGTCTTAGTTTCTGGCAGTCTTGTTTCCTAGGCTAGATATCTTAAGTCTGGTTTCTGGTGGGTTCTTATATTCCTTGAGTTTCTAGGATGAGTTTCTATGATCTTAACACTTGAGTTTCCAGGTCTTCAATCTTAAAGATATGGTCTGAATATATAGTAGTTTACTAGACTTTTGTATCATTCATATGAAGACTAATTGGCTCACTGACTTGTATGTTGAGTATCTGGAGTAGTGGCAATTTCTGTAGTGACAAAAACCTAACTAACTTGTATCTTAAATTGCAATGAATAATAAGAGTTATTCTTGGCTCTTAGAGTCTTTTCCCAAAGTTCTTGGAACTTAAGTTGGTATTGCAAACCAATTGACTGATCTTTTTTCTGAGTTATTTTATATATAATTCTGCTATGCTCTAGTGGCAAGGTCTGACTATACTATTGGTTTACCAGTAGTATCAGTTTGCTAGTTATGCTATTGGCTTACTAGTGGCAATGTACCAGTGATAAGAAATGTTGTACTAATGGTATAAGGGTTAGGGTTTCTATACCACTAGTGAAGAAATATTTGGAGAGGCTATCTGTATATAGTTAAACTATTACACACTTGTATAGGAGTGGTACAACTATGGGGGGCGCGCCATATCTCCCTGGTGGGGTGGGTGACGATTTTGAATGTTTACTGGATGCTGAAACTGTGGTATCTGGCATACCATTTGAATTTTCCAGCTTGGGTGGTTAAGCGACTGCTTAAGTTATCAAAGGACTAGATTTGGGCTGGGAGGAGAAGTCAGATAAGCTGGGAGACTCTTGCCATTCCTGTGGAGTGGGGGGGACTTGGACTGGTGGACTTTCTGAAGAAGTTCCATTGTCTGCAAGCTTGGTGGCTCCAGAGTACAGCAGTGCTGAGAGGGGGCTGAGGTGAAGAAGTGGATCCCCCCAAAGTTCTGGGTGGTGTGGTGGAGGGTTATGAGGCGAAATGTCATGCTGAACTTTAGGGTGGGACATTTGGTGGCAGGAGGGGACTTCGAGTGCGAAGAGTGTGTGGGGGTGGGGCAGGCTGGTGGAGTGGTGCAGACCCCAGAGCATTGGCTTGGGGAGTGTGAGGTATTGGAGAACTATTGGAGAGAGATGGAGTAGCAACTAGGTAGTGTTAATGGAGGGCGAGTGCAGGGGAGGTGGGATGTGCTCCAGGCAAGAATGCTCAGGGAATTAGGAATTGAGTGGCTCACATTGGGGTGGATTGTTGCAGTGTGAGTAGGAATGGCAGGTCACTGGCTAGCAGTGTTTGAGGAAGGAAGGAAGTCAACACAGGAAGAGAAGATGGCAAGGTGGTGGTGGTTGATGAAGATATTCTGATGGGTTGGCAGAGGGGATGGGGTCCTGGAGAGGGGGGCCATAGGAAGTTAGTGGAAGTTATATGCAGTAAGAGTGAGGGCCAAGTACAGGTGATAGGAAATGAGATAGTGTTTGAGAGGGGCAGGGTAGGAGAGAGGCCAAGTGAAGGAGTAGGGTAGCGAGGTGAGAGATGGGGCTGCCGATGTGGTATGAGGACAAGTGTAATGTTTAGACAGGTGTTAGGTAATAAATGAGGCCACGGCCTATAGAG
>RQIL01014354.1:0-10968 GCA_003951145.1 Jimgerdemannia lactiflua | reverse complement strand
GGCATCCACCTCGTACCCCTCATCCTCCAACAGTGCCGCCAAGTATATTGTAGCCATTAACATTACTCCTTCACTTCTCCTTCCTCTCCTTTTTCAACACTATCCTTCACTTCTCCCTCCTCCCCTTTCTCAACGCCATTGCTATCATCCACATCCACATCCACCTCCATCGGCCTGACTTTGCCATTATCATGGGCCTTGTCTTGCTCCGCCGAACCCTCCTCCTTCCGCTCATTGGCCCCATCTCTACCCTTGCCCCTTCTCTCCCTGCTCCGACTCCTCTCGTCCCTTCCCTTTTCCTTCCTTTCATCGCTCCGACTCGCCTCCTTCCTCTTCCTATCCTCCCTATCGCCCTCCCTGCCCTTCCTTTCTGCACTTCTGCTCTTCCGCCTCCTCTTCACCGAGTCGTCATCCTCATCCCGCCTCCTTGTCTCCCGATCGCGATCGTAATCATCGTCATCGCGTCTGCGCCGATCCCTATCCTTATCTCCGTCTCTATACCTCTCGCGCTCTCTCTCCTTCTCCTTCATTCTTTCATAGCTTTCAAACTCGTCCTCAAACCTCCTCGACCCACCAGGCCTCGGCGGCGTTAACTCCCGTCTTCTCCTTCCGCCATCGTCCCTCTCGCGAGACCGGTCCTTCTCCCTTTCCCTCTCCCGTTCGTCCTCATACCTCCTCCCGCTGCGCCTGTCGCGTTCGTCGTAGTCGTCGTACCGCCTACCCCCGCTCCCGCCTCCACCGCGCTTCTCGCGATCGTCGTGGTCATTGTACCGACGCCGATCGCGCTCATCCCTTCGCCGAGGCGGCGAGCGGCTCCGGCTGCGACTCCGACTGTAGCGCGCGCGCCCGTAGTCGCGGTCACGACCGTCGCCATGGCGGCCCGACGCAGAACGCGCCTGCGAGCCTTCGCGGCTGCGACTGCGGCGGTTGTGGTCGTGGTCGGAGCCAGGGCCACGGGGGTCCAGGTCGTAGGTTGGGGAGCCGCGTCTGGTGTATGGTGAAGGAGGGGAGGAAGGTGAAGATGTGATCCATAAATTAATAAGACTCTGCTTTTCAGAGTATTACGCATGTCACAGCCATAACCACAATAATATTTTTCCAGTCATTTTTTTTTTCTTGTTATATATCTTCACCTCATTTTTCCGACACCTCGTTGTCGCCTACCGAGCTTCCCTTCCTGAACGAACGTGCCAGGTCAAGACTACCCGATACAACAGGAGGATAGCGCGTGCAACTTGGAACGGAGCATAACGCGGAGCCGCAGGAGTACATCACGAAATTATAAGCTGAGGTATGGGTGCTTACCTAACAGGCGCCGGAGGCGCCACTGGAGCCGTGTACGTTTGGCTGTCATAATCCTGCAACTTCAGGCCGATGTCACGCGCGATGGGGACGGGAATACGCGGGAGCATCGTGCCGAGGAATTTCTGCTCCGTAAGGAGGTCGCGACAAAGGCGTCCAATGGTTCTGAAGTAGGTAGAAAACGATGATACGGTGGGATATACAAGGTAGGCTCAACAGATAGGACACACTAAAATGACATCGGGATAATTCCGCGTTTATGTTTCGATGTCGGTAATTTTTTGGTGGTACGTACGTTGTGATGGGACGGACACCTCCGGAGACTTGGATAGGCTCTTCGTCCTCCAGGTAACCGTCGAACCATTCCCACAGCTTGGCGGGGGCGCAGACGAAGCGGAGATAGAGAAAACCGATGCCGCGTATGTACCTATTTCCAATGGAAGATGTTCCAATGACATTGAGCGAAGTTATTGCAGAGGGGATAACAGCAGAAGCAGCACAACAAGGCAAGATAGGTCCAAAGCAAGATTCTTACGGCGAGTCAACATGATCAATAAGTCCTTCAACCTGCTTGATAGTTAGCTTGAGCGTCCAGAGCTTGTAGAGGAGGCAGAACGCGGTCGAAGGTGTGGTATTCTTAAGGAAAGGCTCTGTTGCGTTGGATGCAGTTTAAGGCGTACGTCAGATCTTGCTGTACAGGCGGGAGGAAGGAGCAGCATTGAAGTGAGATAAAGGAAAAGTTGGTTTGATTACCTACCGAGGTTGGTCACTGTGGGATGAGGCAAGAGACAGGGGAACATGGTAAGAATGGCTGGCAAAGTTCGAATGCAGAAGCAAAGCATGGAAAGTGTAAGCACGTTTCATACCGTTGTTATAAATCTCATCGATCACTTCGTGATACGTTTTCTTATCGCTGTGAGTAAGTTGAAGAAGGTTAGCATCACAATTGCAACTTGGGTTCAAATCAAAGACAAGAGAGGTATGATGAACCTCACAGTTCGTCGAGCGGACACGTACTAGAGGGTCTTGAAGTAAGGAGAAGCGAGGATATTCTGGTATACAATTGGATTCATGTTCATTGAGACCTCGTTGCCCCATGTTTCCAACTTGTTGCTTTGCTTCGACATGATTGCGGAGACGGCAAGAAGGAAAACAAACACCAAGTAGTGATGTTCTTGACATGAAAGACGTCAGCCGTCACGTGAACCACTAGCACAATTAGAACAATATGTCGAGCCTATTTACATTGTTACGTTGGCTAAGTGGCTAGGATATTCTGCAGCAGACAAATCTTTTGAAGAAAAAAAAATATACTTTCCCTAACCCCCCCTCATGTGGAACAAAAGAAAAAAGGACGCATGTTGTGCGAATACCACTAAAAATACCTTTACTACATAGCAAAAGTTACAATAGACCCAAAATCGTTCCACTATAGCTCGATCCCGATCCCACTCATAACCGAACCCCTCAACTTCGGGCAGGTGCAACCGGCGCACCCTAAACGTACCCCTTTACCCCATCTAGCAGCATCCTGCCCTCGGCACGCATCTGGTCCTCCGTCCAGCGCCCCACGGTGCCCTCGCCCCTGGCGTTCGAGCCTGCAGGCGGTTCGTCGATCAGCGTGGCCCAGAAAGAGCGGTACTGCTCCACAAGTTGGAGTTCGGTGTGACCATAGGCTTGCTGAGAAGTGGTTGAACGGAATTAAAAAAAGGGTAAGACACCGACACCATTTTCGAATATTACAAAGCAGATTATCCACCGTCTTCCCCCGCTACACATACCGTCCTAATCCCATTCGTGACCTGCTTCCTCAGCCTCTCGAGCATGATTCTTGCCCAATCCTTGAACTGTGGGAACTGCCACAGCGACTGCCTGACAAGTTCCTGATGTCTGAGTATGAGTTCAAACATCTTGAACGCCTGCGCGGCAAGGGCCCTGGCGAGCTCAGCGGTGATGAAGGCGTAAAACTGGCGGGAGCAGACAAGGGCGGCGACCCATGCGCGGCGGGCGGCGACGGACTGGAAGGCAGGCGGTGTCTGGAGGTTAGCGCGGAATCCGTCGTGCAAGGACTCCAGGATGCGAACCTTGGCCGGGAGGACGTGCGGCTGCGCCGTGTCGCGTAGGATGGTCACCAGAGCCGTGCGTGTGAAGGCCGTGAGGTGTGCGGTGGCGAGGAGGGGCGGCCCCGTGGACGGGGTGGTATTTTGCGCGTGACTGAGGAAGGTGAAGCTAGATTCGAGGCGCTTCAAGAGGCGGAGGCGGCCCGACGTGGTGAGGGGGCGGAGAGCAGGGCGTCGCGATCGGGTGGAGCGGGGGGAGGGTGGTGGTGGTACTGGGTTCAAGCGGGGGTCCATGTCGTTGAGGAAGCGGGAGATGCTACGGTGGAGGAGGTCTGGGACGTGAACGCCACAGGCGTCAGGGGCGAGGCTCGAACAGCGTTGCTGGAGGAGAAGGAGAAGGGTCGCGAGGTACTCTTGACGGTGAATCGTGATGGGCAGAGTGGCGAAGGTGAACACGAAGTCGACCGTAATCTTGACACGGTCGCGGATGAAGCGTGACGGGGGTGTGTCACTTCCGCAACCGTTGACGCCTCCGCATACATTTTCGACGATTATTTGAAGAATTTTTGCGTCAAGCTTTTCTATAAAGGTGACGAGGGCTCCTCTGAGGGGTAGGAGGAGTTCGACGGCATCAGCACCTCCCTCAAGGCATCGCATGTTCAGATCAAAAAGCGAGGACAAAGCCTGATAGCACACGTCCCGGCACGCGGTCGACACTTGTGACAATCTCCATAGCTCATGGAAGGAGAGATATTGTGCAATGTAAGATAGAACGTCATCGGGAAGCGAGCTAAACTCGCACAGGGCGGCTTTGATACTGACGGTGGTTGGTACCGGCCTAGCAATCCCCAGAATACTGACGGTGGTTGGTGCCGGCCTAGCGATCCCCAAAATACTGGCGGTGGTTGGTGCCGGCCTAGCAATCCCCGAAACACTGACGGTGGTTGGTGCCGGCCTAGTCCCCAGAGACGAACCCTGTTGTATGTGAACCTGGAATGGGGTACGGCGTTGGCGCTTTGGAGCGGAAGTATGGTTGGCAGGGCTGTTATCCGGTATGTGTTTGCGTTTCTTTGTGGCTCGGAATTTTGTTGTTATCGCGGGGTTATCTGTGGTACGGTCGGCCATGGTTGGAAGAAGAGGAGGAGAGACGCCATTCCCCCACAAGGAAGAAGAAATGTTGCCCAAAGATGGGAAAATGACGTGACGTCATGTCTTGTGACTGCCTTTCATTATCACATTCGTGCAGTAGCCCGTTACTTTTTTTTCCTGAGTCAGCGTCCCTGTATTCCACACTGTACGTCTACCATTTTTTTCCTTTTCAGATTATGTAGACAACATCCTTTCCGTATGTGAATATACCGACCAAACAGTATTTTCAAAGGAAATGCATAGAAAACACAACAATTGCAAAACCGTAGTACAATGTAAAGTAACAACCATTGACTCAGTTACCCCTCCCGGTAGACAATTTCCGTCAATCTCTTCCGCACCACGCTTTCATAAACGTTGAACACCTCTTGGGCGTCTCTCCCCAGGATGAAGAAACCTGAAAGCAGCAACGTCAATTTGAGAGAGCACAATCTGATCCAAGGGGTTAGAAACAATGTCCACCAGACACAAAACGCCCACCACCATGCCACTTACCATGGTTTCTCCTGATCCAGACCTTATACTCTGGCCACGGCCACTTCCTCAACAACCGCATCATTTCCTCCGTATCCTCCCTCGTCGAAAACCGCGTCTCCCTCTCGCTCAATGGTATCCCCCACACCCTCAGCTTGTCCTCGTCCGTCGCCAGCGCATGTCCATGCATCGCAAACAGCGGCCGCTCGGTCCACCCGAGCTCATGCGGGGCACGCACAAGGCACGCCCAGTAGAGTGGTGCGTCGGACGTCGGGGCGTGGGTTGGAGTGGCGGACGAGAAGGCGCACAACCAGGCGGCGGTGTCGAAGTTGTGGACGAGGCACACATCCGTGGCGGGGTCGAGCGCGTGGAGGTGCTGCTTACCGGAGCGGGAGAGGAGGAGCTGTGGAGGGGTCGAAGTGTCGGGAAAGGAGGAAAGAACGCAGCACGCGTTGCCGCCGGTCTTGCCGTCGGGGAGGACGGGGGCCGCGCCGTCGCGCTCCATCAAAGCGATCGCCTGAGCGAGTTCGGAGGCGCGGGAGAGGAAGGTCTCGTCGGATAGGAGCGTGGGAGATAAGGGTTCATCGTGACGTTGGAGCTCGAAGAGGATGCGTTTGGCGTTCGGGTCGGAGAGGGGTAGGTGCTCGCTTGGGTCCGACATTTGTGCTGGGAGCTGGGAGCGCAGGATTTTGAATGCCCTAGATGACGCCACGGCTCAGCCACCACCAAACCCACTTCGCTCAATATCATGAGCAACTTACGAACCCTCGTCTGCGACCCCGCCTTTATGGCGACCATCATCACACTAGTTTTTGCGCTCCTAGTGGTAAGCGTGCGTGCTTCCATCCTTCCATCTCCCCGTCCCCAACCCTAATCATTTTCCATTCCCATCGCCAGTTCTCACAACCATCCTACGCCGCGAACCCGGTGATCTTCTGCAAATGCACCTGCGGTGCGAACAGCAGTATTTTCGAACTGCCAGCTAACGAGACTAAGCCATGCGCTCTCTGCAACAAGCAGTATTGCCTCGAGAAGATGGCTAACGGGACCTGCCCGAGCACGGACTTTAAGTCGGCATGCTTCGGTGTGTGTCTGTCGGCGGGGGGTCGGGATAGGGTGTCGCTGTTGGCCGTGGAAATTTGGGTCCTTCGATTACGTCGCGTGTCGGCCGGTTTGACCCGATAGTTTCTGTGGGATATGCCCGTACTTATCAAAACTATCTCGGATTTACGTATAGCACGCGATTCCGTCAAGGACGAAATCATTGTGTCGTCCTTTCTCGTCATCACTATTGGGCTCCTAGCCATTGCCATACTGCGACCCTACGTAACCAGTTGGTGGCGGGTAAGTCCAAACTCCTCTCTTTGACGGCTTGGGGGAGAACTGCTCGCTGGCCATTCGCACTTTAACCCAATATACTAATTTTCTGCTTCACCACATGTTTCCATGTTCACCATTCAGCAACGGCAAATCCGGAACACTTACAGCTCCATGCCCAACGCGGGGCCTTTGTAGGATGTTTTGGAATGTTCATTTTGAAATGTTCGTTTGGGGCGCTGGATAGAAGATCATTGATCATAATAATGGTGATCATATGTATGATATGGATGCCTGTAATACAAAACGTCACGCTTATTGCAATCGAATTTGAGTATTGACGGAGTGTTGGTGTGGATGGGGTTGACAGAGCTGGAGCACTCCATTTATCCTATTGTATTGATGAGTTTGGCTATCTGCGCCTTCCAATTTGAAGGGAGACGGGGCGGAAAGGTGCATTATAATAGCAATGTATTAAAAACAAGGTCGTCGTCCTATTCATCTACGAAACTGTTCTCTCAATCAGCACGCCACATCAGTTCGCATCGATGCTATACTTCGAGAAAGGCTTCTTTTGAATCACTTCCCACTGCAATCCCCCACGTTGAATTGCGGCATTCATTTATCTATCAGTTGACTTGGCCATTGTGGACGATATCAAAGAGTGTATGTATATCCAATTCACCATCTACCATCTACGATACATTCATTCACGAATTCTACGAGCACCGGCGTGATGAGCAGGTGGAACGAAACTGATCTCGGCGTCAGAAGAGAAAGTGAACAGACGGACAGCCCAATCCTTCAATTACATAAAAGCGTCCCGGAAACACTCGACCTTCCTCATCCCAGCTCACCATCCATCTACAACAACTCCTACAGCACCAACCCAAGCAAACACCTCCAGCGCCTACCGCACAAACTACTCCCGACTTCCCAAACCTTCCTTCCCAAACCACGCTCCACATCATCATGCACGCCCCAACCCTTCTCTACGCCGCCGCCCTACTCCTCGCCAGCCTGACCCCGCACGCCGCCGCCTCCGGCAGCACTCTCGACGTAAGCGTGATCCTGCGCGGCGGCGAGGACTCGCAGAAGCAGGGCACCACGGACTCGATGGCCTCCGAGGGCGCCAAAGAGGGCTGCCCGGCCGTCGTCAACTACCCTAGTCGTAAGTAATCCCAGTTTTTTTCCTGTGGAGTGGTTCGGTTTTACTTGAACGCGCGAACGCGATCATCCCGCCTGATTTCGCGGCATCTTCAGTGAACCGTCGCGACACTGTTCTTCCTCCCTCCCACAACTCCGCCTCGACCTCCGCAAAACCCATCCCTGCCGTCATCGTCGCCCGCCCGTCGACCGTGACGTCTACCTGCATCCGCTGACGACGATCACCATCAACCCGTACGTGGCGCCGGTAAAAATAGAGCACACGGCATGCAGCCTGAACTTGGTGGTCCCCACGGCGGAGGACGAGCAAGAATTTACACAGGTGGTGCCCAAGGCCGCCCAACAATCCGATTTCGTGCTGGCTATGGGCTATTTTGCACAGAAGGCCGTGCATTCTACCGCGCAGCAAAACCAGGACAAGAAGTTCGCCATCCTCGACTTTGAGTTTACACCGCCTGTGCCCAATATCGCTAGTGTGCTATTCAAGGACGACCAGGAGGGTTTCCTGGCGGGCTTGCTGGCAGGGGAAATTGCGAGCAGCAGAAACAAGAAAGTCGCGGGTGAGCTGTGGGATGAGGTGGGATGAGAGCCGATACGTACATCTTTCTAGATTTTCGTAAAGCTCATCCAATCGTCTTCGCGCCTCTCTACGGTAAATTCTAGTCATCGGCGGTGTCAATCAGCCCGACATTAGAGTAAGCAACCCACATGACGCCAGAAATCTGCGGTATATATATCAATCAATCACATCACACTATCCATCCTTACAATTTCATCCTTCTCCCCAGCGCAAGGTCAATGGCTTCGCCAACGGTGTCAAGTACGCCTGCCCTGACTGCACCCCCTACTGCACCTACACCAAGTCGTTCATCAACGAGCACCGCGAGAGTGACTCGATTGCGGCCAGCATTCAGGCGCTGAACGGCGTCGACGTCGTGTACAATTCTGCCAGTATCACGGGCACGATGACCCTCAAGAAACTGACGACCGAGAACGGAATCCTGGCCATCGGTGATACCACGGATGAGGTGTGCAGTTCTGCAAGGAGAGAAAGGCGTGAGTCAGGGAATAGGTGGCGTTGTGGTGCGCATGTGTACTGATGTTTGGTTGATTTTTTTTTTTCTGTAGTGGATTACTAACTGGGCCACCGGGTCAGTGCCCGGGTCCGAGAAGGTCCTCACATCCGTTATCCGCGACTACAGGTACTGCCAATGCCCAAACAACATTTTCACTGCATCCTTCTACATCCTGACCATCCTACTTTCCCTCGCTTTGCAGGATTATGGTTCGAGAGCTCATCAAAGCTGCCATGAACAACAGCTTCACAACGGGGCTGACGCTCCTGTACGGCGTAACAAACAATACGGAGACGACGGTGCTGCGGCTGGCGGACTGCCATGAGGCGTGCGACGTGTACAACGCCGACCTGCGCCGCAAGATGGAGGACTATATGACCAAGCTGGGCAGCGGCGAGATCAAAACCGACATCGACCACAAGAGCGGCATGTGGAAGACCCAGGGCGGCGGTACAGTTGGCCCTTGCCGATTGAACAAATCGCCTGATTGATGCATCACTAATCGTCGAATTTTCGCGATTACGATTTTGTAGGAGGCACCCAGTGCAAGAACATCGACAGCGCGCCTTCGAAGGCAGCCAACAACAGCCACCAGAAGAACGCGACCAAGTCCGAAGGCTCGTTGACTCGTGGTGGGGCTGTGGTGGATGTGGCGACGTACTATGCTGGTGTTTTGGCCCTGTTGGTCTTGTCGAAGGTCATGGTTGACGTTGGATTGTAAGAGGAAAGCCGAGCAAGAGACGTGAGCAAGCTGTTGCCGAAAGCTTGTTGGTAATCAAGAGCTCTAATAGTTAGACGTAGCATGTCGAGTAAATAAATACATGTCCTGATCGATGACGTCAGGGGCCCAATTTTCTCGCAATAAGGTTTTCCATGGCGTCCGACAATTACAGTGATTCATTCAACCTCAAAATCAACTTCCTTTTCCTTCCAACCTTCCCACCCACCCGCATACCCTACTCCACCCACAACAATAATGGCTGACCTTATCGACAACACCGAGCCCGCCATTGCCACCATTCCCGAGCATCTGCGCAAAAGGCTCGAAGAAGAGGAGGCCAAGTCCTCGTAGGTAGCTCCTACACGTGTCTTCAAACGCAGCTTTGGAATTCTCACGCTACGCGACCACCCAAAAACAAGGGAAACCGACCCCGAGACAATATTGAAGTTCGTTACTTTACGTACGATTATATTAACCACCCTTCTTTCGTTCGTTCTCCCCCCCTCCATCAGTCTGACTAAGGAGGAATGGGACGCTAAGCAAGCAGCTGTCGAGGAACGCAAGAAGAAGATCGAGACCGAGCGCATTCAAAAGGTCCGCGAAGACCTAGAGCGCGCCAAGGAGGTCGCCGACAGGCTCAAGGCTGAGGCTGCGGAAAAAGATGCCCAGCTGGATGCGCTGAGGGCGAAAATGGCGGACGTGGAGAAGAGGAAGGAAGAGATTGTATGTGAGAAAAATTACTGTGCCCTCTTTGGGTGGCGTGGTGGGAAGCCAATGACGCGTGTGTTGTGTGTGCAGGAGTATTTTTTATTTTTTTTTAATGCACACAAAGGGATTACCATTTTGACCAATTTGCTCCACCCTCCCTCACATCAAACAGGAAAAGCAGAGGATCGGCCGTATTGAGCACCACCACCACCAAGTTGATAAGATGAGAACGGCAGAGGAAGAGATGTAAGTAGCGAAACGTCACACCCTCGTATTGATCGCCCGAAATTGTGGTAACTAATTCCATCTCGCGAAACAAATCCCAAATTGAATATATTAGTCAAGAGCGTACCAAAGAGATCGAGGAGAAGCTAGCCGCTGCTGAAGGGAGGCGTAAGGTTAGTAATATTATGGTTTTGCATGCATGAGACAACTTTTCTCTTTGAAAATTAGTTAATAAACTACCTGTCATTGATTCTGTGCGTACAATGGTAACTCCAGGCTATTGAGGAGGAGAAGATTCGCAAGGCCCACGTCGAAGTCCGTCGCAAGTCTGAAAGTTCGGACGAGCTGTATGTTTGTTTTCTTGTCTCATTTGGGGAGCCTACTCTCCAGTAGTCCTCTTTGAACCATGCAACATATATATTAATAATTTCCTTTCCTCCCAACCCAGCCTAGGAAAGAAGATCGAGGAGAAGTTGGCCGCCGCCGAAAACAGGCGTTTGGTATGTGTGCTTTCTATTTCCTAATAAGTATGCACGCGGATATATTAGGTTTAGCCCATTTGGACTCTTTGTTTTCCACTCGTCTCACCGTATCACAAACATACATTTCCTTTGCCCTCCTCAACACCACTGATCCGCATAAACTATAAAGTCTCTTGACAAAGAGAAGATGCGCAAGATTGAAGAACGTCTGCAGAAGGTCGAATTGAACGAGAAGCCTGGGTAAGCAGGAGGTCATTCACTCACTGTTTTGTAATTTTTTTTTTTTT
>RQIL01014343.1:0-10968 GCA_003951145.1 Jimgerdemannia lactiflua | reverse complement strand
TATTTATTATTTATAAATTATTTGAAGAAAACTAAGCTATATATTTTATTCTGAAAAAATAATATAATTAAGAGTTTTCACTTTATATACTCTATAATATATCAGATATAGTAGAAGTCAGAAATATCAGACATAAGTTTTATTCAGATCTATAAAGTTTCTAGAGTATTGTAAGTTAAGAATTATTAAGCTCTAAGTAGTTAAAGAGGAGAAAATATGGGTTCAGTTTTCTCAAGAGCTATATAGCAATTGCTAGTCTTGAGAGAGCAAGAGAGAAGTTCTGCTAAATCTTAGAAAGCAGCTGGGAGAGAGTATAATATTGATAGGGAGAGCAATTAGATAATGAATCAGATAACAAGCAGGGGCCAGAGATAGGAAAGAGGTAACTAGGAAATCAGTGGCTAAGCAGATAATGGGAAATGAAGTAGTAGCTAAAAAGAATACAAATAGTATAACTGGCAATTTCTTAGAAGAAAGAGAAAAAATCATTTTGGTGGCTAGAACTAAAGAGCTAATGGTACAATCTTTCTTCTATAAATCTGTCTCTACCTAGGTAATTTTAGTAAACTTCCTAGAATTTAGAATATCTGTCTGAAGATAGTTGCTAAAGAGATTGATAGAGCTAAGTCACTGAAATTTATACTATTAGCAGAGATGGTTAAAATTGGCTTTGTAAAGGAAGAAAGAATAATATTTATACTGAAAAAGGGTCTGATAGTCAAAGATATTAAGGTGAAAATTGCTTGATATCTGAGATGGAACCCATATGCCATTAAGTTGATGATTGAAGGAGTTCCAACTCTGAGATAGCAGGAGATAAAGAAGCTGATCTCTATAGAGCTAAAAATATATAGAGAGATAGTGGACTTTGGATTTATATTCTAGAAGAAAATGAAGTTGAGAAATGAGATATATAAAATAATAGTATAACTTGAAAAATAGGAAACTACTGGGATGAAGAAAGATTAGTCTGAGATCATCTGAATTACTGAGTAGAAGTATAAGGTCTGACAAAGGAAAGGAATAGAAAATGATAAGGATGAACTGATGATAGCTCTGATAGAGTATATAGTAGCAAAGGAGATGAGGAAGAGAAGATGGAAAGAATTCACCAAGGACTGAATGTGGGTTCAAGTGAGGAGTTAGAGGAAGAAAATAAAGAGAGAGAGCTGGAAGAGACTACAGACTGCTATCAATTACACAGTAGAGGAGAAGGTAGAAAAGACCATAACAGCAGCTAGTATGATGGAAGAAGTAAAAATAGTAGTGGAATCTTTATCACTATAAAAAGATATATTAGTATTACAATATATATATCCTCAAATTGAATAGTGAGATAAAGGAAAAGAAAACTAAGACCTCAAATAAAGCAACTGGTAAGATAATAAAGTAGAAGATTGTATCAGAAATCCAACCAGAGAATATACAGATGGCTGGAACTATAGTAGTATACTGAGATATAACAGAGATAGCTAAGGATATAATGGGTTTTAGAGTCAGTAGTGAGGATAGTAAAGATAAATTATTAGATGTCTAATCTGAGACCTAGAGAACAGAGTGGTATTGCTGAATCACAACCACACTCTTTGACCTCAAATACCAATGACTGAAGATATCAAAGAAGAAAACTGGTATCAAATAATACTAGAAGAATTGGTGGAGGAAAATATTAAGGAAATCAATATATTCAGTAGCTCCTAAGCTAAGTGAAGTATATTCAATTTCATGTCCAAAACTCATTATGACCTTGGTAGCTGTTATGCTTGAAGAGAAAGACTATAAGATAAATGAGAAGTAGATAAATGTGATAGGTCAGATAGCTAGGAAGAAGATAGTAAGATTCTGTAATAGTACTGAGAGGTAAGATATATATAATATATGATCTGTGAGAAGTAGAAGAATCTCACTATAGCTTGAGCTATGAAGACTGCAAAAAAGAATAAGGAATAGTATTGAATATTACCAAATAACATAATTAATAAAAAATGAAATCTACATTTTATTACTAAATATCAATAGACTATATAGTAAAGTCAAGTGGTGAAAATTTTTTCAATGGCTCAAAAATAAATATTACAATATTGTACTACTTCAAGATATTTAAGCATATGGTGAGGAGGATTACTAGTAATAGAGAAGAGAATAATTTAGAGGATCAGGATGAATTAATAGATTGGCAATCTAGTTGGAATTAGATAAAGCAAGTTAGAAAATATTGAAAAATAGAGCAAAAAAATAATGTGGAGTAGACTAAAAGAAGAAGTTGAAAGAATGGATTAATTAGAAAGGTTATAAGAATATTGAGTTAGATATTTTTGTAAAGAACTTTAATATAATAAAAGATTAAAAGCTAGATTGATCTGATGGTGAGATTAGTGTTGCAGCTTCTATAAGATTGACCAAATAGCTATAGATTGAAAGAGAGCTGGGGCTGGTGGATAATATTCAATTATGATAGAGGAAGAAGACAGGACCATATACTAAATAGTATAAGGTAAAAGAAGGACTTATTGGTATAAGAATAGACTAGCTACTAGTAAGCAAATATTGGAAGAATATTTTTAATAAGGTGAATGTAAAGTAGTACCCATAGTCAGACTACTGAGGAGTAGAAGTAAGGGGGATTTTCAGGGCTAAAAAAGGAAGAAGTAGATATTGATGATTCAATATAAAACTGCTAAAGGAGAAAGTATCAAGAGATAACTTTGTATAAGTAGTTCAGAATAAAGTAGAATAATGAAGGACAGAAGAGTGAATAGTGAAGGACTGGTAAGAAAGATTCAAATATATAACTGGAATATACTGATATGATGTAGAAGAAGTTGTAGAAAAAGTATAATAGAATAAAGAGAGAAAGATAGACTAAGATTTGAAATAGTAACTAGTGAGACTGAAAGATGAGATACTTACTACTAAGAAAAAGGAGCTACTGACAAAAGATATATAGTAACTACAGAGTAATCTCAGAGCCAGTGAAGAAGAGTAATCTCAGAGCCAGTGAAGAGAGAAGAGTTGATGGATTATTGACTAGGCTATGAGTATGAAGGCTAGAGGGTAAGAGATCAAAAAAATACTTATCCAGTATATTAAAAGTCAGGAAGGTACATCAAAGCTAGTCTTCAGTACTAAATAATAATGGATAGAAGATAACTCAACAGAGTGAAATAATGAAAGAAATCTCTACTAAATAAGCTAGACTGTAGATTGATGAGATAAATACAAACTATCTACTATCTTATATTGGAAAAAGAGAAAATAGAGAAGTATCTGGAGAACTGAGACACTCATAAAGACTAAGGGCTAGAAGAGTATATTTGAGTTTAGTCAATTTAATAGAGATGCAGGAGATACTACAAGAGGTATAAACCAGCTTCTTACCTAAATATCTTGAGAATTCTGAAAGAAATTTAGAGATAAATTTGAGAGCTGACTGGTAGAAATGTTGAATGCAGTACTGGAAGATGATAGTTGACTAGATAATAGCAATTTGGGGCTAGTATCACTAATCTATAAAAACAAAGGAGATTGATGCATTTAGCAAAACTGATAGCCAATTATACTCTTAAATATTGACTACAAACTAATATAAAAAATTCTGAAAAAGTAGTTACAGAGGAGAATTGGAGCTCTTGTTGAAAGAGAGCAATATAAATTTGTAAATGAGAGAAAGATTTAAGATAGTACTACATAGGTTCAGAATATACTTAAAGACTATTGAAGTTGGGAAATTAATAAAAGATTAGTCTTTTAGACTAAAAGAAGGCCTTTGACAGAATATACTAGAACTACTTAAAGCTGATTTTGAAGAAGGTGAGCTTTAGTAATATGGATACTGAGAGAATAATAAGACTGTTATGAGGAGGCTAGGTAGTTATTTTTATAAATAAAAATATAGTAAGAAGTTTTAGCTAAATAGGAGAGTACTACAGGGAGATCTATTATTCTCATTATTATATACTCTCTCTGGAGTCTCTGCTAGATAGACTATGATGAAAAATATCAGAACTATACTTAGAAGAGGTGATCTAGAAGCTGGGGGCCTTTATAGATAACATAGTAGTTAAGATGGAGTGTCTGAGGAATATTGATATTTTTTGAGATAAAATATAGCAATATGAAGGAGTATTAGGTGCTAAATTGAACTGGGATAAGTATGATATAATGGGTATTGGAAAGGAGATGAGAGATATTGAGAGATTGAGAATAACAAATACTAGAGATAAGACTATATAGTATCTAGAGATCTGGTTTTCTATATATAGCACTATACTACAAGAGGACTGGTGGAGAGATATAGTGAAAAAATAGAAGACAGTACTTAAAGGATAAGTAGGCAGATATTTATTACTAATGAGTAGGATGATAGTTTTGAATATTTATTAGCTATTGAATTTATGATATCTTGGATATCATCTTGACTTTTCAGAGTGAGTAGTGAAAAGACTTATAAAGGTAATGACTGGATGGCTGTGGAAGGAGCAAAGGCCCCAAGTAAGCTGAGATATATTGATATTAAAAACTATAGATAGTGGTCTTGGACTCACTGACCTTCAGTAGAGACTAAGAATACTCAAAGGATAGTAAGAGAGGAGAATGACAGAGCTGAGAGAGGATGAGTGGGGTAAACTAATAAAGAATAATTAGATATTATGCTTTTGCTTTTGAAGAAAGGATAGCCAGAACCTTAGAAGTATCTTGTGGATGATGAGTATTGGAAAAATTTACTATAAAGGGTTCTGGTAGAGATTGGTAGAGATATAGATAAGTATGAGAATGAGAGAGTCAGAGGAGATGAAATGGAAAGAGAGAGAAATAGTAAAATAAAACATGTGAAATATATATATCTAAGGAAAAAAGAGATGGCAAAGTACTCACTAGAGAAGATAGTTGAAGGACTGAGAGATGGACCTTTGGAGAAGTGGCCAGTTGGATAGCAAAAAGCTAGATTTGAAGAGAAGTGAGATTAGATAAATGCTTAAAGATAAGTAGAGAGAATAAGACTTCTTATATCCACCAAGTATTAGATGATATGATAGTAGTTCTTGAGAAAGAATATAATATTAGTATATAGGACAGACTAGATATATATAAAGAATAGAAGAGAATGTAAATGGTATATAGAGCTAAGAGTAGACTATGTACTATCTTCTTCCATTATCACTCATATTATATATACTTTTCATACACTTTTTAAACAGTTTATTGAAGAAAGTGACTATTAAAACGACAGTAATTCAATCTCTTAATTGGTATACTGAATCCAGAACTGGTGTGGTATTTGAGTAGCAGCAAGAAAAAGAAGAGTATGGGCTAAGAATGGAGTCTTTTGGGAAGGTGACTGGTAGGAGTGGAGGTGAAGGAGGATGTGGAACTGAAGGAGAGGAGAGTTATAAGAGTTTAGTAAGCTTTATAGTAGCTGTGAAGAATGGGGCTGAAGGTGGTGACAAGAATGGATGGCAGCAAGTTGAAGGAGTAAGGGGGAAACTCAGTAGGAGTAGTAGAGCTAGGCCAGGCATAGGGATACAGAAGGCCAGTGGAGTTGGGGCTAGTAGAGATAGCAGAACTGCTGATAACAGTGAGACTGGGAATCTGGAAAAAAAGGAAGATGTAACTGCTGATTGAACCAAGAAAGCAGCTGAGGGTTTGAGAGTGATGCACAAGGAGGACCTGGCTGATAGTGTGATGGGACTGGTGGTGGCATTATTACTCAAGAAATATATTTTGGAATTTACCATCATGCTGAGCTTCTGGGGGCTAGCAGTAACAGCTAGAATAGTATTGGTACTTTTGGATAAACAGTTAAGTGATGTAGTATTAGTGAAGTTTTTAAAAGGTCTGAAAGAAGTTAAAGTTGGGTTCATTAAGGAGGAGTATGTGGTGGCAGCAGTGGCTAAGAGAATACAAGTGGATAAGGTCATAGTACCAATGATGTAGTGTCTTCATTGAGACCCTCAGGTAGTGCACTTGGTGGTCAAGAGAATCCCCACAGTTTTGATAGAGGAGATGAAGAACAGGGTTGGAAAGATGATAAGAGAGTATAGTGAAGTCATTGATATTAGATTTCAGTTGTAGGAAAGGACTTTCTTCAGAATAGGGGATGTGGAAATGTGACTAAGAATAGCAGAGAAGGAGACAATAAGGAAAGGAAGTAACTGGCCCAGGATGATGAAGTGGGAGCCCTTTGAGTACAAGGTGTCTAGAGTCAAGAGCACTGAGGAGGAGGAGAAAGATCTGCTGATGGTACTCTGAGAGTTGGACAGAGCAGTTGAGCAGAGAGAGAGAGCATGGTAAGTCTTTGAAAAAGCTACAATGATAGTAGAAGTCAATAGGAAGAAAATCTGAGTGGATAAGGAGATTTGGGAAAGAGCTCAGAGGAGAAAGTAATAATAGGAACTCCTTGTAGAGCTCAAGGTGGACATTATAAGTAGGGGGCCTGGAGAAGGAATGGCAGTGGGAAATGAGCAGAAGGAGTCTGGAGGCTCACAGCTTTCTGAGTATACTCTCTAGAGGAGGAGGCCAGGGAAGATAGAGAGGCCTTTCTTTGAGGACTGAGTACTGAAGTGGGATGCCAGTAAGGACAAGAGAGTTAAGATACCAGAAGATACCACTAGAGCCACTGGGGTTGAGGTAGAGGATGTTGTGATGAAGGATATAAAGAATGTTCAATTTGGAGTCCTGGATATAGCCTTAGGGGGACAGGTAGTTGGAGTAACTGGAGAAGATCTGGTGGATACATCTGATGAGGAGTAAGATGAGTTGGCCAGTACTGGTTTGAATGGAGTACAAGAAGGAGGAAAAAAGTTAGCAACTTCTGGGAGAGAGCACATGAGAGAGGGACCTTAGATGTATAGGATAGTGATAGAATTGACAGATGAGGAGCTGGGTGATGTGGACTTCTGGCTTATGAGTGAGAAGGTCTAGAGTGATATTTTATATAAAGTTGGAGTTGTAGAGAATCTAATGGCAGAATGCTTAGCAAGGCTATTGAAGAATGAAGGATATGAGGTAGATACTGCCCAGGAGGCAGAGTTGAAGAAGATAGCAAGAAGGTTGGTAGTCACTGGGTAGAATATCTGGAATGGGGCAGAGTTATAGGAGGTAATATATGAGGACTATCATATAATGATGGAAGAGAAGGATATAGTGGCAGTCTAAGAGATCTTGGTAGATTTGGAGATTAGAGAAAGGAAGAAAACTGAACTGAAAGCTGAGAGAGAGCTGGACTTGTTAAGGATAGACCAGGATTTGGAGATTTAGAGCAGAACTTCAACTCAAATATTATTTAATATAAACAGTACAACTAATATTTTTTCACTTAATATCAATAGGTTAAGGAGATTAGGGAGACATTAAAACATTTTTGTATAGCTTAAGGATTTGAAAGCAGATGTTTTTCTACTTCAGAATATAAGATATAAAGATGAGAAAAATAAGCTGAACTAGTTGAGAGAGTAGAGAGAGGTGGTAGAATGGTGAGGAAAGGTTGGAATTCTGATAAGAAAGGGCAAAGGAGAACTGAGGAACATTGGGGGCTGGGGAGATTACTTGCTGTGGGAGATATGGATGAGATTAGAGTGGGGGCCAGTAGTGGTAGAATCTTACTATTGTCCATAAAAAGAGGATTACAAGTAGCTTAGATAGAGGAGCTATTGGACAGTAGCACTTTGGTGGAAGCTGGGGTTGACATACTTAGAGGAGACTTCAACATAGTTAGAGATGCTGCTGTAGATCATTCTAATGGTGGGCTAGGAGGACTTAGCAGAAGTGGGGGACTGGATAGATGAGAGGAGGTAGAGAGACTGAGTGCTATGAGAGATATGGAACACTAGAAGTGGGGGAACCAAGCAGTCTTTAGCCATTAAGTGCATAGACTAGAAATATAGATTGACTGAATTCTTATGGTGGACTGTTGGAAGATAGATGTCTGGAAATTGGAGGTGATATGGTACCCCTGGTCAGACTACTGGAGGGTAGCAGGGTAGAGAATATTTGGGGGAAGTGAGGATAGGCCTGGACATTAGCAACTAAACTGTACTTTATTGAAAGATAAGAGGATGTGGAGACAATGGAGTGAAGAGATGGCAGGCAATATTGCATATTAGAGAGGGGAAGATATTATAGTAGAAGATCAATAGCTGAAGTTGAAGGCTACTACTCAGATGTTTTGGAGGGAGATGGAGAGAATAAAGAAAAGACTTCAAAGAAAACAAATGATAGAAATCTCACATCAACTGGAGGAACTTCTGCTGGAATTGACTGATAGTCATGAGTGGGCCAAGGAGGAAGGTAAGGAGTGGAGAGTGGAAAGAGTGAAGATAGAAATTGAAGAGCTAAAGGTTGCCTTAAGGGAGGAAGAGGAGCTATAAGTTCAAGGAATGGTAGCAAGACTAAGGTGGCAGGGGCTGGAGGATGGTGAAAGGCCTATAAAGTATCTTACCAGACTACTAAGAGTATGCAAGGTATGGTAGAGGTGGGAGGATATTATAGAAGAAGATGGCAAAATAGTGATAGGGGTGCAGAGTATTCTGGACTTACTCCAGAGGTAATGGGGCAATCTGTGGAATAAGGAGGAGAGAGGGGAGGATGCAAGGACTATCGAGGGATTCTTAGAGAAGTGGACTTCTCTAATGGCTGAGGGGTTAAGGGATCTAACCTATCCCATCTAAGAGAAAGAAATCTTGAAAGTACTATCAGCTACAAAGAATAAGATGACACCAGGAGAGGATAGTCTGCCATGAGATTTTTGGAAGAGGATAGTAGACATTGAAGGAGTGCTTGAGAAGATGAAGAAGATGTATGGGGCTATGATTGACTCAGAAAAATGGCTAGGAGGACAGAAGTTAGAGTTAGTGGTACTCTTATATAAGGATAAGGAGCTGAGAGAAAACTGAAAGAATTAGAGACTGATCATACTTTTGGATATAGATAGAAAGCTGGTAATAAAGATACTAGTGGCATGTCTACAGGCAGTGGTGTAATAAGTCCTGGGGGAAGAACAGTATAGCTTTATAAGTGGGAGACTGATCAGAGATAGCACAGTATGGGTATATGGTATCATTGAAGTGGTGAGGACTGCAGGGGTAGATAGAAGGCTGGTCTTCTTAGATCAAGAGAAGATATATGACAGAGTGCATTGAGTGTGGTTGGGGAAGATCTTGGTAAGAATTGGAATCCCAGAGAGACTGGATCAGATCATTATTCAGCTACTGAAGGAGAGCAAGATGGCCATAATGATAAATGATCATTAAGGAGTTCCATTTTCATTGAGAAGAGGAGTGCCATAAGGGAACCCTCTGTCTTCAATTCTGTATGCTTTGTCACTGGGGCCACTTCTGGATAGGATTAGATAGTTGATTAGAGGGTTAACTATGTTAGAGATAAACTGAAAGGTGAGTACCTTTGCAGATGATATATTGGTTGGTCTGGGTTCTGTCCAAGATGTAGGAGAGCTCAAGGAGGCAGTTGGCTGGTATGAAAGTGCTGGGGAATAGAATTGTTAGTAGCAATATTATTGGATCTATAGTATCAGTAGGAGAGGTAGTTCAATACTTGAGTATCTTTCTCTCAGTATATAGTTTGGTACTGCCAAGGGTCTAGTGGAAAGAGAGGGTATAAGTATGAGAGGACTCACTAAGGAGCTGGGGGGGGTACTATATCTCTTTAGCAGGATAAGTGATGATTCTAAATATTTATTGGATGCTGAAGCTATAGTATCTGGCATACTATTTGGATTTTCCAATATAAGTAATAAAAAGGCTACTTAAGCTGGCAAAGAATTAGATCTGGGCAGGAAGACAAAGTCAGATTAGCTGGAAGGTCCTTACTTTACTGGTAGAGTATAGTGGCCTTAGATTGGTGGACTTTCTCAAGAAGCTTCATTGCTTACAAGCTTAGTGGCTCTAAAGAGTGGTGCTGTGAGGGAGAGGGTGGGTTCTCCTAATGCAAAAGGTGTGGAAAGTAAGATATGCTCTCTGAGAGTCATCTGGAGACTTGTTAGAGGTGGTCAGCTATAACAGTAGTAAGAGGCTATGGTATTGAGAATTCTGGTGAAGAGTGATAGAAGGAGCACGTTGAATTGGACTTCAATGGGAGGAGAATGTAGCAGAGAAATACTGGGGTCTGGGAATGTAGCAGTGGCATAAGCTGCTACTGGAAGGGTTACTGGTGATTGACTTCAGCCTTAGTGAAGAGATGGAGAGCCAATGGAGCTTTGGCCTAGATTTCTGGCCAGAAGGATGGCAAAGCATAGAAATTAAAGAAGAGAGAGATTGGTCAGACCTATGGACTTGGAGGGTAGAGGTGAAGAAGTAGATCTCTCTGAAGTTCTGAGTGATATGGTGGAGACTGATGAGGTAAAATATAATGCTGAACTATAGAACAGAGCATTTGGTAGAGGGAGGGAACTTTGAGTGTAAGGAGTATATGAAAGTTAGGTAGATAGGAGAAGTGGTGCAGACTCCTAAACATTGGTTAAGAGAGTGTGAGGTATTGGAAGATTTTTGGGATGAAGTAGGATAGTGCCTGGATAGTATAAGTAGAGAGCATAGGTAGAGAAGATGAGATATACTTAGGGCAAGGGTGCTTGGTATGGTAAGAAATGAGTAACTTATCCTGGAGTGGGCCATTGTAGTGTAGATAGGGATAGTGGGCCATTGGCTAACAGTTTTTGAGAAGAACAGGAAATTGACTCTAGAAGAAAAGATAATGAGATAGCAGTGGTTGATGGGAGATATACTGATAGGTTGGTAGAGAGAATAGGGATCTAGAGAGAGGCACTGTGGGAAGTTAGTAGAAGATATATATAGCAAGAGTGAGAGTTAAGTATGGGTGATTGACAATGAGATAGTATTCAAGAGAATGAGGGTGGGGGGGAGAGTAAGTATAGAGGTAGGGTAGAAAGGAGAGGGCTGGGGCTACTGATGTAGTATGAGGATAATTAAAATATTTAGACAAATATTTAGTAATAAA
>RQIL01014332.1:0-20547 GCA_003951145.1 Jimgerdemannia lactiflua | reverse complement strand
ATTTATTTAAATTGATTATAATTTAAAATTAGATTAAAAATATCTTTATATGATGGCATAATTGTCTCTAAATAATAAGTATTTACTAGATATATATAAATGATAACTAATTATAATAATATCCTTCTAGTCTTTTCTATCCTTAACAAATTGCTGAACTTAGCCTATAAGCACAAACCCAATGCAATCTGACTATTTTCCAATCCTTAATACTACTGCAGATCTCTATTGACAACTAAGCATCACTTTGTTCTGGACCATTTCAGAGTTGGTTTATGCTGTTTCTGAAGGCATTGGTGTGCTTTATTTTGTCTTAGTCTTAGGCATAAGGCATAAGGCATAATCATATGCATAATTTTCCTATATCTAAGACCTATGTATGAGACATTCCTTTGTATTGTAAAACATTGAAATAAAAGAGCATCTCATCTCCTATGGAGTCAGTTCTTAGCCATTTTGAAAGCTTGGCAGTTTGCCTTTTTCCTTTCAATTTTAACAAAACTATATATGAATGATGAATAACTCCAACAACATCAATAAGAACATGCCACCCTGGCTGAATGGGCTGAATTTCTTTGACAGGTCACCGAGGTTGTTGCAATCAGCCTCTGTTCTGCTCTACTGGATCCAGAGGTCATGACCAGATGCAAACAATAATGTGTTATTGACACACTCTTCTTATGATACAAATGAGACCCCCCTCCAGTCCTTGGACTCAAAAGGATGCTCAATGGAATGGACCTCTACAGTGAAGATGCTGTCGACATTGACAGCAGCAATGACAAATTCCTCACAGCTACCAAGACAAGAGCCATTGGATGATATCATGTCCCACTCATATTCACAGATGTCATCTCCCACAAATGTATTGAAGCACACCTCACTCCCTTCAGTCTCAAGAAACTCATCTATTAGAACCCCAAGCCTAAAGGGGCATATTTTGCACCCCTTCTATTGATGAAGCATTTGTGGATAATTTCAGCCAATCTGCTAAAGAAGCAGACAAGATTCTTGCTGATATCCAATGAGCTCTCTATAACACTCTCCAGCCCATTGCCATCATTCTCCAAGTCCTTGAACCATGCACCAATGGTACTGATATTCACCACAATGGACTAGTCCATGATGTTCTCATTCCTCTCTTGGTGGAAAAGTTACAAGACTCTCTCCAGATCAGATTCCATGAAGCTAAGAGTATCTAAATCCATTGATGCACAGAGTTTGCCAAAGCTACTGGATGGTTACCAGTCCTCCAATTTGCATACAAGACTGTCACCTCCAGCTCTAAGTATAATGGCAATCTCTTTGGTGTTGATTTTATCTACCAATTCCATGATGATGCCAAATACCAAAAGAACCAGCTCACTGTCAAAGAAACCTCTAAGACACCCATCTGAACCAATATACATCCCAACTGTGGTGCATCCTCCTCTAAGGAATATGGATGGGGAAATGGATTACAGGGTGGCCACCACTCCAACTTCTGCAACTCTCAATAGCGTTTGTAACATTTTAGCATAGTTTATTTCTTTTCTTTGTCTTTCTAGTATTTTCTGTAACCTTCCAACACCTTCCAAATGATTAGAAATCCTTTCTTAGCACTAAGCCACAGCTAGAATATTCTTGTCAATTCTGTCCCAGTCTTAGCTAGTCATGGAACTTCATGGAACATTGCAGATCTTTATTTGTCATCATTGCCGAGAACCTTCCTCTTGGCATTTCTATTGATTTCTCAGATCCTTCCAGATTCTTCATTTATATCTTGTATAAATATTCTCTCTGTTCTCTCAAATAAAGCTCAGAATATTTTCTCCTAGAATCTACAAGATCATCCTGAAATCTTAGTAACTCTTCGAGCTACTTTGAACTACTAGAACTAAGTTGCTTCCTCATTTAAGAAACCAGAACCATTACACTTAATAGTAGTGGTTAAGTTACACCTTGTCTAAACAAGAAACCTCTCAAGAACCCATCACAATACCATGTCCATGGATGCCAACAACTGGGACAATACTTCTTACAATAACTACATCCCACAGAATGCCCCCTACATCCAATAAGAAGAAGAGGACAAAATTCCAAATCAGTCATCTGGGACTCTAGAAAGCCTGCTGCATACTGCACTGGCCCAAATTTCCCAACTTCAAGAATGACTAGATAAGAAGGAGGGCAAAGCTCCTACACAGTCTATACCTGCACCTACAATGGTATCTCCAACTGTAGTTACCATCAAGCCTCAGAAGCCTGATACCTTTGATGACCAAAGAGGAGGACTATCTACTGATACTTGGCTTTTCCAATTGGAGCAGTATGGTGAACTGACCAATCTGAATGAAACAGTACTTGCTGCCACACTCCTCTGAGGGAATGCTGCAATCTGGTGGTGAAATCATGTCCAGAACACAAGACTCTCTGGCAGAATCAAGGTTTGGGATAAATTCTCAGATGCTATTCAAGGCCAATTCAAACCTGTCAACAGCACTAAGACCGCCTAGCAAATATCAAACAACTTAAGTCTGTGCAAGTGTACAATGCACAATTCCTGTCTATCCTACTAGAGATACCTTATGTCACTGAAGACAAGAAGGTTAATAAGTACATCTGAGGTCTCAAAGGACAAACCTGAGTTTGGGTTGAACTAGAAGAACCCAAAGACCTAGACACTACAATGAAAATTGCTGATAGGTTCCATATTATTATCTATGGCAACCACTTCAAGCAAAAGGGACCGCCATTCAACAATAACCACAGAAGGGAGGAAACCAAAGTCAGAACTATTGGACCTGCCCCCATAGATCTAGATATCATTGATAAGAACAAAAAGAACAAGCTTATACCCAAGAAAAAGGAGCACCTCAAGAAGGCTGAAGCCTGCTTCTTTTGCTGACAGTCTGGCCACATTGCCACTAAATGTCCCAAGAAGACTACTGAACCCAAGAGAATTCTGGTCCAGTCCAAAGACACTCAAGATCAATAAGTCAAATAAGAAGTGATACTCAATTTCATATGAGTCAATCCCAAGGCCCAGATTCCTCAAGCACAGTCAGAAGGAGCCATTGATTTAGACCTTCAATCCATTCAACAAGTCACTATTCTGGCCCATGAAAGAAGGCTCATCCCAACTGGCCTTGCAGTCGAAATACCCAAGGAACATTATGCAAGAATTGCTCAAAGATCTGGTCTCAGTGTCGAGCACTCACTAGATATCAGTGCTGGAGTCATTGACCCTGACTTCTGAGGAGAAATGCAAGTCTTACTAGTCAACCATAAAGACCAACCTTATACTGTCAATGAAGGTGACAGAATTGCACAGCTCATTCTGGAATAAGCCACCCTGCCTGCCATTAAGAAAGTCACCAAGTTGTCTCCAACTAAGTAAGATCAGAAAGGCTTTGGCAGTACCAATCAAGTTGCTAGCATAGCTGAGAACTGAGCTAACTCAATGCTCATCTTCAAAGGTCTAGTCAAAGGTCAAGAACTAAATGTCCTCATAGACAGCAGAGCTATTGAAAACTTCATCAACAAGAACCTCATCAACAAACTCAAGATTCTCACCAAGCCAGCTGGCAAGAATGGTGGAGTTGTCACTGCTGATGGCACCACTCTGCCAATTGACCAATTGCTGCTAAACTTTTCCTCAAGATTCAGAAGTACTGAGAACATTTGGATTTTGAAGTGGCACCCCTAGGAGATCATGATCTGATCTTAGACAATCTCTGACTTATGTGATACAACCTATACATTGATTGGACCAAGAATGAAGTTACCCTAATTCAAGATGGAGTCAACATTACAATCAAGCCAGACAAGACTCAGATGAAAACTCCAATTGCCACTCTTTTGGCAATTCAGTTCAAGAAGGCCCTCAAGAAAGCTACCTGTACCTTTGTTATACTGATCTGATCCAAGAAAGAAGACAAGAAGCTATCAATCAGCGAAAGTGTCAAGTTACTGCTGAACAAGTACAAGGATGTCTTCCTGGATAAACTACCTGGTCTACCACCTTCAAAAGACCATGATCATGAAATCAAGCTAGTATCTGATGCAGCTATTCCTAAGAAGAAGATGTACTACATATCACTACTTAAAATTGAAGCAGTCAAGAAGGAACTCAATGAACTCATTGAGCAAGGAGCCATTCAGCTAAGCAAGTCACCTTTTGGCTCCCCAGTCTTGTTTGTCAAGAAGAAGGATGACACCTTGCAAATATGCATAGACTACTGCATACTCAACAAGATTACTATCAAGAATCATTACCCACTATCACTCATCAACCAAATATTTGATACTCTCAAGAATGCCAAATACTTCACCAAGATTGACCTTATCTCTGGGTATTACCAAATTTGTATCAAACCAGAAGACATATCCAAAATGGCATTCATGATACCATTTGGACTATATGAATTTCTAGTCATGGCCTTTGGTCTCACTAATGTACCAGCAACCTTTCAAGACCTCATGCAGACTGTCTTCAAGGATCAGCTCTATATCTTTGTACTTGTGTACATTGATGACATCCTGATCTTCAGTAGCACTAAAGAAGAACATCTCAAACATATTGAATAAGTTCTCAAGATCCTTTGCAAACACAAGCTTTATGCAAAGCTCAAGAAGTGTGAGTTCTTCAAAGATCAAGTCGAATATCTTGGACACATTGTATCAGCCAAAGAAATTCAAGTAGACCCAAGGAAAATACAAGCCATTGAACAGTGGCCTATATTAGCAAGTCTCACTGAACTTAGGTCTTTCCTTGGTCTGACTGGATACTACTACTGATTTGTCAAGAACTTCTCTAGCATAGTGAAATCTTTTACAAATCTCCTATGAAAGGAACCCACCTCTGACCTCTATGTTCCCTACATCTGGGACACCTTCTGTCAATAAGCTTTTCAAGAACTCAAGAACTACCTGACCCATGCACCTGTCCTTAGAAACATGGACCCAAACTTGAAATTCACTGTTACTACTAATGTATCTAACTTTGCAATTAGTGCAGTCATCTCTCAAGATAATGGTCGAGGACACAGACCTATTGCCTTCAAGTCAAGGAAATTGTCCACTGCAGAACAAAAGCTAGCCACTCATGAAAAGGAACTCCTGGCAATCATCATGCCCTCAAGACCTAGTGACACTATCTAGAAGGAGTTGAGTTTGACATGATCATAGATCACAGAACATCAATACCCAATCAACTCTTTCCCATCAACAAGCCAAGTGGAGTTAGTTACTTCAGACCTTCACTCTGAACATCATCTACAAGCCCAGCAAAACCCTGGTTGTATCAGATGTACTCTCAAGAAGGCCTGACCTTGCCACCATTTTACAAGTCACTATGGCACCTGAATTCCTTAACCAGATCAAGATGGCATATGAACAAGACTCTCTGGTTCTACAAACAGACACCAAGGAATTCAAAGACAAGTACACCTTTAAGGACAATCTTGTATACTATCAAGATAAGGTCTATATTCCTGCCAATCCAGAACTACGATATAAGATCCTTTATGAACATCATGACTTTCCACTAGCTGGTCATCTTGGAACTGAGAAGACCATCAAGAACATTTAACAAGACTACTACTGGCCCAATATACTCAAGGAAATCAAGGAGTATATTCAAAGCTGTGATCTTTGCCAAAGAAATAAGTCAACAATCAAATACTTACTGGTCTTCTACAACCATTGCCAATTCTGACCAAGAAGTTCAAGCAAGTTACAATGGACTTTATTGTACAACTCCCATGAATCAAATCAGGCTATAATGCCATCATCATATTTGTGGACTGCCTGACTAAGATCATAATCACTGAGCCAACCACAACCAATGCTACTACTCTGAAATTGCAAGAATTTTCTTCAAGTCTGTCTTCCACCAATATAGACTTCCCTGAGTAATTGTCAGTGATTGTAACCCCAAATTCACAAGTCACTTCTGGCAAGCACTTTTCAAGACCCTTGGAACTCCAATCGCTATGTCTACTGCCTTTCACCCTCAAACTGATGGACAAACCTAAGTAAATGAACAGAACACTTGAAAAAATGCTCAGAAACTATATGTCTTATGAGCAAGATGATTGGGACCACTACCTAACCTATACCAAGTTTGCTTACAACAATGCAGTCCAATCATCTACTGGTCTTTCCCCTTTTCAGTTACTGCATGGTCAAAACTCCGAGACCCCTGTAAGCCTAGTCTCATTCCAGCAATCCAGTCACACACAAGTCTCCACCACCCAGAACCTTATTGACAAAATGGTTTCCCTTCTCAAGATCACTACTGCAAATCTGCAAAAGGCTCAACAACATCAAGCTAAGTATGCAGATAAGAAACAACATGATGTCAACTATATTATTGGAGATATGGTTTTACTCAAAGCCGACAACATCAAGGCCCAATCTCAAGTCAACTGCTAGTCAGCCAAGTTCCAGCCCAAGTACCTTGGATCCTTTGAGATCACCAAGCAAGTCTCTATATACTTCTACCATCTCAGTCTGCTGACAACCATGCATATACATCCAGTATTTCATGTGGCACAACTCAAGGTCTGGACCCAGTCACCCCCTTATCCTGGCCAAATTCCAATGCCCTCAGCACCAGTTATGGTTGAAGACCATATTGAGTATAAAGTCGAGAAAATCTTAGACAAACAAGTCTGATACCATCGCACAGAATACCTAGTCAAGTGGATGGGCTACCCTGAATACAATGCTATCTAGGAATCTGCCACTAATCTCAAGAACTCCCAAGACCTCATTCAAGAGTTCAAGTAAAAAGAAACTCATTGACTGCCCATGAGGTTCTCCCCTTAGATAGTAGACAACATACTGTACTGATCAGATACATTATGCATCAGGGCACTCTAAGAGATATAGCATCAGCAACAAGATCTATAGAAGAACTCTGTAAACTCTGCAACTAATGAGGTTTGAACCAGTTCTCATCTGATCAAGATGATACTTTGGCCCTCACCTTATACAAGGATGGCCAGTCCTTACCAATGAGCCGATATATTTTATTTGTATTTTCTTTTGGTTTTATTTTCTTATGTTACCTTCTGAATTCAATGAGGATATTGATTCTTAAGGAGGGGGAGATATAACATTTTAGGATAGTTTATTTCTTTTCTTTGTCTTTCCAGTATTTTCTGTAACCTTCCAGCACCTTTCAAATGATTAGAAATCCTTTCTTGGTACTAAGTCACAGCTAGAATATTCTTGTCAATTCCATCCCAGTCTTAGCTAGTCATGGAACTTCATGGAACATTGTGGATCTTTATTTGTCATCATTGCCAAAAACCTTCCTCTTGGCATTTCCATTGATTTTTCAGATCCTTCTGGATCTTTCTTTCATATCTTGTATAAATATTCTCTCTGTTCTCTCAAATAAAGCTCAGAATATTTTCTCCCAGAATCCACAAGATCATTCTGAACTCTTAGTAACTCTTTGAGCTACTTTGAACTACTAGAACTAAGTCACTTCCTCATTTAAGAAACCAGAACTGTTACAGAGTTCCTGGAACCACACTCTGAGTACAAACAACTGAGGTGGATTCCAGAATCAACTCTCAGGGCCAAGCATGTCAACACCTGCTGCTCACTCCTGAAAGACAATCTGATCTACCACTCCATCATCCCAAAGACATGGAATCTTGTCTCCAAGGTGGAAGCATGTCTGGCTCAAGTTCCTAAAACTATCTGGAAGACTCTGGGCATCAATCAATGGGCCACCAATACAGCTCATGGAAAGACACAAATTGAATGGACATACCTCCCAACCCCTCTGAGGATCCATCCATAATATTCTTATGAGAAGACATATCTGTAATGAAGAAAGCCCTGGTAGATGCTGCTATTAACAAATTCCAGGACAAGGATACCATCTATGAAGCCAGTCCTAGAGAAGACCTCTTCTTTTCTAATATCTCTATAATTTCCCAGATCGACAAACACCATGCTTGTCTTGATGCATATTCACTGAATGAGTTCATATAGTGATTGTACTTCAAAATGGAAGGTATTCAGACTCTACACCATATGGTTTGGCCAGATGACTATCTGGTCAAGATCAATATCAAGAATGCTTACCTCCATATCTCTCTTCACCTCAACAACCAAGGATTTCTTGTGTTTCAGTGAAAGAAGATTAACTAGAAGTTCCGAGTGATGCCATTTGGCCTTTCCTCAGCACCTTGGATCTGGATGAAGATGATGGCCACCATGTTGGAACCTCTATGGGCATGCAGCATTCTCTTACTTATTATATTGACAATATCTGTCTCTTGGTCTCATCCAGGGATGAAGTCCTTTTTTATAGCAAGATCATCTATGAATATCTGGAGATATTGGAGTTCTTAGTATATCTCACCAAATGTGTATGGGAACTCCAACTGCAACAGACCTTTCTGGGCTTCCTGATTGATACTGTCAAGATAGAACTATGCCTACCAATGGATAAGATCTACAAGATTTGCAAGGAAACCATATCTCTATTCCACCAGGCAACCACATCTGCCATTCCAATTTGCAAGGTAGCCTCCCTGGTGGGACTGTGCAACTCAATGACCCAAGCTATTTTCCCAGTCTGTTTTCGAGTTTGGGCCCTCATTCGGGATATTCAAGCCCATCTCATCTCCAACAATAATGATTGGAACAGCATGATGACATTATCAATGATATCTCTAGCCAACCTCCAATAGTGGTCTCTCAAACTTGAGGGATAGAATAGCCACTCTCTTCTTACTGAGGTCCCCAAGGTCACTATTGATATAGATGCAAGTAACTCATGCTGGGGCTTTGAAATCACTGCTTCCACAGCCATCAACTCCCCAGCAATATGTCAGGTGGCAGGTACATGGACACCTCCAGAACAACACCTCTCCATCAACTACTGCGAACTGAAGATGGTCCTCTTTGCTCTTCAGATCAACAGCAACCACTGGGTGGACTATATGGTCCTCATCAGGACAGACAATATGATGACATGGGCATTTATCAACAAACAGAGAGACATACTCCACCACCTAAACAACATTGCTGTGAAGATATACCACATCTGTATGTTGAAGCAAATTCATCTTTTTGCAGAATATCTCTTTGGGAAGGAGAATGCAAGAGTGGATTTTTTGAGCCACATTCATCCTGACCCAGAAAATTGGCAACTCAATCCCTTGGTTTTTCAATGTCTTCTTCGATGAGACCCCATCCAAGTGGATCTTTTCACATCTTGGATGACTATGCAGACCCTCCTCTTTTACAGCTGGTGGGCAGACCCTGACACACTGGAGACTAATGCCTTCCTACATCTATGGCTGATCACTGGAGTATATGCTAACCCACCTTGGATTCTCATCAATCAAATCTTATGCAAGGTGCAGGAGGACCGGTGCACTCACCTGCTCCTCATCACACCATTCTGGCAATGACAGAGCTAGTGGCCAGAACTCTTAGAGATGGCAACAGCTCCCCTGATTTTTCTCCCTCATCAGATACTACTTTCAGTGAGCAGAATAATAACAAGGACAATGCATTGGAATGTCTTAGTATGGTAGATCATCAGTGATCTCCTGACACCATGATACTAGTACTACTGGCTTGCAGTCTTATCTGGGCCAGCATCCAGAATTCCTCATATAAGAACTATGAATCAGTATACAAACACTATGTCAGTTGGTGTGATCGACAATATATCAATTCCATATGAGCATCTTTAGAATAACGAACTAATTGCCTGGTCCAGTTGTTTATAGATAGGATGAGTACACAATAACTTTATATAGTACAAATGGTGATTGGGCATTGGACTCCAATAGTAAATGACATATGATTCTCGAAGCTTCCTACCATCACCCAGCTTATTTGGGGTGCCACTAACTTATGAACTCTCCTCCCCAAAGACAAGATGAAATGCTGGGACATTGCTACCCTTATCTAATAGTTGGAGTCTCTTGGCTTATACGATTTTATCCCACAATGTATCATCTGTGGAAAAAAGATGCATACTCTCTTGGCCTTGTACACTTCTTGGCAGATGGCAAGCATCTTCACAAAATGCTGGGTGAATATCAGTTTTCAGAGGGGCCAAGCAGACTGACCTGCTGAGATGGTCTTAACCACTGATATGACTAAAGAGTGTACCCTGACATGGCCTCTAAGGTGTCCTGCCCCATCCCAGCCCTTTTGGAGGACAAGGACATGTGCCTAGTATATTGGGCATTCCATTGGATACAAGAGACTGAAACTCTTCACTCTACAATAAATGGCAACTGCCTCTTTATCAATACATGCTCCCCACATTATAACTTTATGGCTGATCACCTTTGGAACTGGTTCTCTGAATACATGATGGTGGCAGGCATTGATCCTATACATTGCCCCCACTCTATATATACTGAATCATCAACTGAGGCTCTTGAAGGCAGCACACCCATCAACAAGGTTCTCAAAAGTAGTAATTGGAGTTCCAAGATGACTTTCGAATACCACTATCATCTTTTACATTGGACTCCTGTCCTTTCACAATTCTCTCAGGCCACATCCCTCATTTACATGGTCCTCAAATGCAAGGCCTCTCTCAAGACTCTGGCCTGATGCTCTGCTCATATCCAATCTATGAACAACCAACTCTGAAATGGTCCAGAACAAAGTGATGCTTAATTCTAGACAGGTGAGATACTGCATAGCAGCACTGAAGTCTGTCCCAGACTTTGTGAGCATTGTGGAGGACCATGAAGAATTGGTTTTCCCTCCCTTACATTAAATTCCATGTCCCTTCCCCTTTACTTTACTGGGTTGTTTTTTCTTCACAATTCGTTTTTTGTACTTCATTTTAGTATATTCTCATTTTCTTCTCCTTTGTTTTGGGCCATCCTTGATGACCCACATTTCCCTTTGGGAATTTCCTGGCTCACATACCAAGCTTTCTGGGCTAAGGACCAACTCCACAGGAGATGAGATGCTCTTTTATTTCAATGTTTTACAATGCAAAGAAATGTCTCATACATAGGTCTTAGACATAGGAAAATTATGCATATGATTACGCCCTACGCCTAAGACTAAGACAAAATAAAGCACGCCAATGCCTTCAGGAATGGCATAAACCAACTCTTCACGGTCCTCCACAATGCTCGCAAAGTCTGGGATATTGTGTGACTATTATTTATTAGGTAAGGACGTTGATTTATTTGTGGCGCGTGCCTCGTTCTTACCGGGTTCCCTCCTGGCCGATCACGAAATGCCATTCCCCGTCCTCCCTCCCGAAATTCTCATCCAAATCTTCCGTCTTCTCGACGATAACAAATCCTGTTCTCCGTTGGTGCTCCTCGCATGTGCCCTTTCCGGCCGCATCTGGTACGACTGCGCAATCCCTTTCCTGAAGCGCCGCCGCAACCACAGTGTCCCATGCACCGGCACCCTTGGTGAGCTCAGTTGCATCGCCGCCACTTTCCAGGATGAGAACGTCACTCGCTTTGGTGTCATGTCTCTCGTGAAGCGAGTCACAATCTTCAGGGAAACTGACGATATTAGCTGGGCTTGGAACTTCGCCATCCGTAGCATCACGAAGGTTTGGCACCCTCAGTGTCAACTCGTCCTCCGTGAACTGTGGGGCCGTTACTTCGATGCTATCCACATGAACTGTCGCACTCGGCTCACCCGTCTCCAGCTGGTCGGCTGCAACCTGCAAAACGAAGCTGTTGATCACATCGCAAGTTATCCACTCCACGCTCTCGTTAGCCCCGCTGAAAACCTTCAAGAGGTGCATCTATTTAACAGTAATCTCGGCCCTCAACTGGCTGCTTTCGCTACCTGCCTCAATGTTCACACCCTTCTCATCTCCGGTCCATACCCAATCAACCAACCCGCCTTGTGTGCTCTCCTATCTGCCTGGCCGGCTCTCCATCGCCTCGTCCTGGACTCCGCTCTCGGCCAAAATATTTCGCTCACCCGCACCATCACCCAGATTGCGTCCTCGTGCCTGCAGCTTCGCTCTCTCTGTCTCACGAAACGCATCATCGAATTTCAAAAGAAGAGCCCCCTGCTGGCGAGCGCCATGGCCAGATTAATCCTCCTGCGCGGCAGCCACCTCACCCACCTACGCCTGCACAGTATCACCGCGCCCGCAGATCGCATCCTCGACGCCCTGGTCACCGGGGCACCCAACCTCCAGGATCTGGCGTTGATACAGTTTGAGTGGATGACGGGGCGCGAAACACCAGTGGGCGTATGGCCCTTGCTTGAGAGGCTGGATCTGTCCGGATGTGACCGGCTCCGGGTCGATTGGTTCATCGACACGTTGTGGGCGTGTCAAGCGTTGAAATTTGTGCAGGCTGGGCGGAGGTTTGGGGTGGATTTGAGGTTAAACGTGGTGATGCGTGATTGGAATGTCCGAAAGGTAACGGTGGCGGGTTTTGTCGCACGACGCGAATGACGGTTTGAATATTTACTCATGAAGTTCTATTGACATGTAACTTTTTGCTCGTACGTGTACTAGCGAAAACGCATGTTGATATTCATCGCTGATTTTCGCGATTGTATAATTCGTTACCTCATATGTCATTCCGATCTGCCTTTAATACACTATTTCCGTTGCTCTACGTACGTGAAGGAAATACTCTCCCAAAGTTCCGCCAGATCAAAACGTGTATACGTGTATCGCAACACAATGAATAGGAAATAAAGTCATCTTTATTCTCCTTTGGTTTTATCAAGCGTATATATAAGCCATCTTAATGTTTCCCATTCCGGAAATACAAAATTATCGCGGCATCACCTCGTGGGTGAACACAATTAATCCGACGTTATCTTTGGAGTATATTGGACTTACCGTTATCCACGTCGACCCTGGATATTATCGGTGGGGGAGGAGGTCCTCAATGTAATTTTGCCGAATTCAGTCGACATGGGAGAAAGAACCGGAACCGTAGCGCAACTCCAGTTCGACGCCATCGACCTCTTGATAGTTTTATCATGGCTGAACCAGAGGTGGCTAAGTTTATGAAATGGATCTAGCACCAGTGTCTATCGGCCAGGGGAAGTCGCGCTCGAAAGGCCGGGCGGACCGATCTCACGGACGTGACCTCCATCGGACGTATGATATTTTGGCTCGTAGCAGATGTGGGATTAGAAGCATGAAACTTTGACAATCGAAAACGAAAAACATCATATCGTGTGTAAATTCAGAACCTTAAATATTCAACTTAAACAAGCAACACATTCAACGCGCCTGACCAAAACTTGACAGGAATAATTTTACAATGCATTTGCTCGAATTGTTCGAACTGTAAGGTAGGTAATCAAATATAACCGGTTCTCAGCACAGCCGCGCGGAACTATGAGTTCGCGAATATCGAACCAATACTCAAACATCGGAGCCGTCAGACAGGGCAGCCAAAATATAGACGCAATCGTTTTAATGTGGTCTCATAACCATATTCAAAAGTAGGCATAGCTGACCATGTCGAGGAGCATGAATCTTTGATTGAATAGCCCGTTTGTACGTCACCTTTCTATTATTATTATTATTATTATTATTATTATTATTACGCCAGTTGCTGTGTCGTGTCAGCAGCAACGATTTTTTAGGCCACCAAGGGCATCACATGGGTGTAATGCAATCCTCCATTGAATACAACCATACCTTCGCCCCACAATTCGCTTCAGGAATCCATTAATATGTTTCGCGTGACCTGTCTTTTAAATGGTTTACTAGTTCTGCGCCCCGGATTCGCTGATACATCCTACAACCCCTTGTGCAGCCACGCAAGCTTCCACATATCGCAAACCGAGTTATCCCGAAACAGTCCACGGCTCTTAAAAAACAATGAGAGAAGGGATATTAATTGATATGCCAGGCCGTCGTCATATAATTAACTATCCACGAATTGCGATCAAGGTGTTGTGGGAACGCAAGATCTAAACTGATCGTTTCCCAGAGATGAAGGGTTTCAAGCCCGGGTTCCAAAGTTAAACTTCTTTTTTTTTCTTTTCTTGCACACAAAATCTTGGTTAAATAAATAAATAGAAAACGGCAGACATGCCAAAGAACACCAGGGTTAGTGATAATACACGTTGACGGGAAGCCATTCGGGGGCAAAATTGTCTCTCGAGATGCATTACCGCATCGACGCTGCGTCACTCACAAGGACATATTCAGCGTCCCGTTCAATTTCTTAGCCATCACCGAGTCGAGCAAAATAGTAAGAATTTTATATCGAAAATGCATGGTTGTTTATTATTATTTCAATATGAAAAGCGACAACCACGATATACTGGATTTATGTACAAACAATCTATCTCTAGCACAGTGCGTCGAATCTCTCTTGCCTATTTACATATTCAACCCTTCGCTGTCGAGTATCTCCTTGTCAAGCGATATTAACGAAGCTCAACTATCACCGCTGCAAGCGTTCTTGTTGGCACAGTACGCGGTGTCACAGTCCTTGCACACACAGGCGGCCACGTGCTCGCTGTTCTTGAAGGCTACATTGTTGCAGCACTGGTTCGCGTTGTCGCATACCGTGTTGGAGCTCACAACGGACGGGGCGCACGTACCGCAGGCACCAAAGCCGCAGGAATATACGAAATTATAGCCGCTGCCGTAGGGAGACCCGAAGTTGTAGCCGCTACCGTAAGGATATCCGAAATCGTAGCCGTTGCTGTACGGAATCCCGCCTCACTTTTGCTTGGAGAGGTTGCGCTTCTTCAAGCAACAGGTGTCGTCTAGCCCCTCGCAACCGAAATCGCATGCTCCGAGGCCGCAAGCTCCGAAACTGTTGCAGCCACGGGCATCAACTGCCAATTCCTTTGCAATTGCATGGGAAACCACAAGCGCCGAAACCATGGACGAAGCTGCAGGGCCCGCAGGGATCGCACTTGTCAAAGCCACCGCAATTGCCACCACCGCAAGTGCCGAAACCATGGACGAAGCTGCAGGGCCCGCAAGGGTCACCTTGCCAAAGCCACCGCAATTGCCGAAACCATGGGAAAAGCTGCGGGGCCCGCAGGAATCACACTTGTCGAAGCCACAGCAGGCGCGCAATTATCACCGCACCGCTTCTCCACCGGCGCTGTTGAGGCAGCGAGCGTCGATGGTGGGTGCCTGAGGTTCGGTGCTGGATTTGGGGATAGGCTCAGCAGCGCTGAGGTGAACGAGGAGGGCGAGGAAGACTTCTTGGACATTTTGTATTATTTTTTTTGCGTTGCGGCAGAGATGTGTTGCGGTAGTCAGTGATAATATGTGGATGCTATTTTATACATTCAAATATTCTGACCAGTAAGGCATGGCATCCGTTCTCATCAAACCCAGGAAGGTGCGTTCTCATCTATCAGATTTTTCAATGATTCAGCTGCACTAATTGTGTAAATATTCTCTGCTAAAATCTAACCTTTACAAAGTTGTTAGATTATGTGTATGTATAGTTGATAGTGATTCAGAGGGGCGTTTTTGATCAATATATCGCTATGGCACTGATGCGCCCAGGGTCTAAATATCACAATAAAAAGATTACCATCTACATCTAAAGAACTTGAATGCCAAGTTGGATCTTCAATATTATCAAAAGTGTGAGCTGATTGAGTGGCTACACCAATATGCGCTCACAAACCAGGTTACTACATGATCCCGAGCAACGGCCGTGAGACAAGTGTCAGTAGGTTTATTTGTTCATAGATGGCCAACCTGTGCTGAATAGTGTTTCGTTTTTTCTCCTCATCCCTTATCCCTCATCTGTTTCCTAAAATACTAAACTGGACACCAGTCTATGCAACAGACACATAAAAGGGTGAATGAACCATTGTGATTTGCATGTGGAGAGCTGCTGCCTGTCATAAGTTAAGAACCCTCATTACCAAGCGGTCTTGTGGGATACACTACTTCTCAGTTCTAAATTTGTACTGAAGTACCATCTCGTATCCATATGTTCCGACGGCCTCCGTATGTTAGGTTGAACATGGCGGTCCCCCAGCCCTTAAATGCCGCAAAGATTATCGACATCGACCAGCGCCAAAATTCCATAACGTATATATTGGGGGGATCGACTGAATCGCAAGGGCATCTCTGTTTACACGCATGATGTTGCTGATGCATGCCTGTCCAATTCAATATTGTGTGTCTTGATTTGTGCGGCCAATCAGACGCTAATAATAATGACTTGTAAGAATATAGATTGAAATCTGGTTGCAAGACTGTGAGCGCACAGACCCATTGACACGTTGCGCATGACCTGTCATTTTAATGGTTTACTCGTTCGGCATTTGCTTTTGCGCCCCGGAAATATTACGATTCGCTGATACATCCTACAATCCCTTGCGTCGCCACGTACGCTTCCATGTATCGCAAACCGAGTTATCCTGAAACGATCTCGGCACAAACAAATGCGCCCAGTCCGTCGCATACCGTGTTGAAGCTCACTACGGACGGGGTGCACGTACCGCAGGCGCCATGGCCATAGGCGCCATAACCGTAGGGGTATCCGAAATCGTAGCCGCTGCCGTAGGGATACCCGAAATTGTAGCCGCTGCCGTAGGGGTAGCCGAAATCGTAGCCATTGCCGTAGAAAATCCCGCCTCGTTTCTGCTTGGAGAGGTTGCGCTTCAAGCAACAGGCGTGGGCGAGCCCCTCGCAGCCGTAATCGCATGCGCCGAGGCTGCAAGCTCCGAAACTGTTGCAGCGGAGGCCGCAACTGCCAAGTCCTTTGCAAGGGAAACCGCTAGTGCCGAAACCATGGACAAAGCTGCAGGGCCCGCAGGGATTGCACTTGTCGAAGCCACCGCAAGCGCAGGGATCGCACTTGTCGAAGCCACCGCAAGCGCAGGGATCGCACTTGTCGAAGCCACCGCAAGCACAGGGATCGCACTTGTCGAAGCCACCGCAAGCGCAGGGATCGCACTTGTCGAAGCCACCGCAAGCGCAGGGATCGCACTTGTCGAAGCCACCGCAAGCGCAGGGATCGCCGCACCGCTTCTCCGCGGCGGAGTCGGCGTCGGCGTCGGCGTTGCCCTTGATCTTTCTATCGATGGCATTGCTTGTTGTCATTCTTTCACGCGTCGTTATTGGCGCAGTACGCGGTGTCGCAGTCCTTGCACACATTGCAGGTGACGTGTTTGCAATTCTCATAGGCGACATTGTGGCAGCACTGGTCGGCATTGCTGCACTTCGTGTCGTAGTTCGCTACACACGGGGTGTCACACACCCCAATAACGCAACCGCCGCACGCGTATGGATAGCAGTACAAGCCGTCAATGCTTCCGCAGCCATATGCCGGAAGGCGCAGGTATCGAGACCTGCGTACGGATAGCCGTAGGCGCCGTTGAGGCTACGAGCGTCGAGGGTGTGTGCCTGGGGCTCTGTGCTGGAATTAGGGATGGGTTTGGCGGCGCTGAGGTGGACGAGGAAGGCCTGGGTGGCGAGGGCGAGGAAGACGACGCTGGATTGCTTGGCCATTTTGTATTTGGTTTGCGAGTGTATGGAGAAAGACTGTGGAAGAAGGTTCTGTGAAGGGATGTGTTGTAGGAGTCAACTAAGGATAGAGAACTTTTATACGTTAAATATTCTGACAGCAAGGCACAGCATCCGCTCTCATCAAACCCAGGTAGACACAGGTTTATCTGGTGATTTATCTGTGCACCTATACTGTTTCCGTAAATATCCTCCGTCAAAATCTAACCTTTACAATGTTGTCCTGTGTAGTTGATATGGTGATTCAGAGGGGTGCTCTTGATCAATATATCACCACGGCATTGATGCGCCAAAGGTCCAAATATCGTGAATTCAGATTGCCATATACACCTAAAGAACTCAAACTCCAAGTTGTATTTCCATGCCATCGGAATCGTGATAACTAACAGAGCTGATTGAATGGCTACCAGATCTGTCGATTCTGAAAGTATGATATATCCGCAGGGCATCACCAGATTCATAAACTAGGTTACTACGTGATCCTGAGCAACAACCGTGAGAAATGTTCCGTAGACGGTGTCAGTTAGTTGACCAACCTGCGCTGAATGGTGTCTCGTTTTTTCTCCTCACTCCTCGTCTGTTTGGTAAAATTCTTAAAATAATGAACGTATTTTAATTTGCATGTGGATAACAGCTCCTGGTGAGTTACGAACCCACATCATCAAGTGGATCAAACATTTACAGGAGCAAAATGATAATCTCACCAAGGCCGCTGATATTCTTCTCACCGAGCTCTCCTGGCTTCTCGGTCATTCCAGCGCATTGACCTTCTCCTCGAGACGCTTCCAAAAACGTCCAGCCTAAGTACTGTTTAGTCTGCTGCCTTAGCGACATGCTCAACTTTGCAGGATTGTCGTAGTCAAATCCGTGATACTGATTCTCGGATGATATACCCGACTCCTTATGCAGCCGTCCCAGGGCAATGACCCGTGATCCCAAGCCGAGAAGAGGAGCTGTCAGAACCCTCGCTTCCGCAATTAAAGGTTTAATGATATAGCTGGGTATCAATTGAGCTACCAGGCGATTCAGCTCCTTATGGTGCTTTCATTTAGGGACATAGTGACTTGATTGCGTCGGTGATGTTACTGGCTTTCTCAAAGTTCTCAGAAGCCTTGAGGAAGTCGCCGCTCGCTACAAATTGCTCCGCAATCAAAGCGTAGTTGTTGGCGCATTTTTCGAGGTTGATGAGTTCATTAAATATCTTTAGGAACTCACGTCGGTCTTCGCCAATGGCGAACCGCACAACATCATGGACTTATTTTTTTCGACGCCAGAGGTATACGTATCGATGGTGCACAATTCCAGAAGTTCCTGTGTATATGACTTTAACATCAGCTCGGAAAAATGTTTAACAGAGTCTTGCGAATGATGTCTGCGAACGACGCGCCAATTCTTGATCGCCTGAGTTCCAGTGTTGTCCAAGAAGACGGACCAGACGAAACAGAGATGGCCGTTTATTTCCACCTTGACGTTCCAGTTCACGTCGGCGCCATCCTGTGTGTGTTTTCTTCGAACTGCTTGGCCGAGAATAAAGAAAATCGTCATGACGGTCGTATGCTCCGCCATGTTGAGATACTCTAGGTTGTTCTTGGCACGTTTGGTAAGATGTTTGTGTTGAATGCGGTGACGATGCCTTGCTTGGAGTTTTCGTTAGCACTTTTGCGGGGAATATGACGGTATGCTCCTTGACAATACTTGTTGATCCCAAAAGTTCACTTATACGTCGTGCGTCCGGCAGTTGCTGATGGCGTGATGGCAACTTGTGGTCGGCGATTTTTCTGGTCGAGTTCGATCACGTGGCAATGACGTCGCGCTCTTGTCCTTGGACTTGACATATCGGAGGAATATATACGTGGTGCTCAATTTGCTGTCTCAATCCGTCGGCTTTGCACGGTGGCGGACAGCTGCTGAGTGTCGCCGCCGAGGCACAAACGTTCACACGACTGCTTGAGAATAATGAGATTCTCCGCCTCAACGAGCTGGGTAACGTATCTGCGGTTGGTGGCTGGCAAGTCGAAAAGATTATGCGCACGTGATCCAATGGATCGTTCCACGATGACCTATAACAACTCTGGGGTCAAACATCAAGGCGGCATTCTTATCAGATTATAGAAGAATTCTTTATATATGCACGCTCGGTGACCCATCAGTTGTCTTGATACGAGGCAAGAGTAATTTATTCATACTGCGGTCATCCGTCATTTTATGTAAGTCGGGGATTAACATAACGGAGAGGGATGTATGGCCATATCAATTATTGGGCGTACATTCAAACGAACCTCGGGACTGATTGATTACAAGAGGGCCTAAGTGTGGTCGTCAGAGCATTATTTTACCATTTTATTTTATTTTATTTTATTTTGTTAGGTTGGTTGGTTATAAAGTGATATATCAGCACTGGGGCATTCTCTTTAACATTGCATGACTGGATTCTGTTACTGAATATGCAATTTTCGTAGATCATTAAATTTTGGAAAAAATCTACGTCGGACTCGGAAGTCCAACGCTCTCTCCAGTGGGATCACCGCCTATTCCAAAATATTTGTTGGTCCATATGAATCACTTTGGACTCTGACATAATTACCAATAAAACTTTGCCGATGAACTCAAATTTTTAACGTTGGTAGACCGCCCAATCTCGGCCGCGTTTCGCTTTCATCCTCCATTTTGAATGTCGGTTTGTGATTGCTCTCATAATGATTGTCAGGACCAATATAAGTAACTAAATTAAAACAAGCTGAATCCCCAACTTTTGGAACTTGCTTCTCCCTCTTGGCCGCGAATGACGGCTCGGCTTGTTCGCTATTCACGCGTAAAGTGTCGTGGCAACCACATAAGGGCGAGCAGAAATTAGACACGGCTAAAATGCCTTCTGCTGCGTCTGTGGTAAATCATCATGACGACATGACGAAATTCATCATGTGACACTTGTTTTCCGCTCTTTTTTTTTCCTTCTAAGCTCCCTCCCTCCCCCTCTCACCTCTCGTACTAGGTATACTAGTCTACCATCTCCTACCTTGCAGAAGGATGGTAGCGTGATAAGTTATCATTGCGCGAGACTCACGTTGCTTTTTTTATATTTTCATTCCCCC
>RQIL01014331.1:0-10970 GCA_003951145.1 Jimgerdemannia lactiflua | reverse complement strand
TCTATATAAGAGAAATCTAATAAGCTAAAGATCATTGAATTTGGATGTGTATTCATCGAGTTATTCAATTTCTAAAAATAGATTTTGAATCAGACTTTGAATCAAATTGGACCTCAATTCGAATTGATTTGAATCAAATTGGGCCTCAATTTGATTCAAAGTTTTTGAATCAAATCGAATTTAAGTCTAATTCAATTCAATTTGATTCATTGGGAGCACTATCCAGCACAGTCAACCCTCCAACCCATCTTCTAATCCTATTCAGTAGTGGCTCCAGTGACAGTATATACAAAATTGGGGACAATGGGTCCCCCTGCAGCACTCCTCTCCCCAGTGTAAACAGAACCCCCTGATGACCATTCACCATAATGACAGCCTTGCTCCCCACTAGTATCCAGATGATAGCCTGGCTCAGTCCCTCTGGAATCCCTATTCTTACCAGGACTTTTCCCAGCTATACTCAGCACACTCTGTCATATACTTTCTCTTGATCCAAAAAGACCAACCAACCATCCACCCCTGTGGCCCTCACCTCTTCAATGATTTCATGCACCCAGGCTGTGCTGTCTCTAATCAGCCACTCTCCAAAAAAAGCCCCTCTGTTCCTCTCCCAGGACTTATTGTGCTACTGCCTGCAAACACATCACCAGTACCTTCATTATCAACTTCCTATCTATGTCCAATAGCATGATTGGTCTCCAATTCTTCCAGTCTTCTCTCAGTCCCTTGTCCTTATACAGAAGCAATACTAGTCTCAGCTCCTGGCCTCCTAGCCATTTTCCTGAGTTGATCACAGCCCCACTCATTTCTTTCATCTCCTTCAGCACTCTATCAATCTCTACCATCTTCTTCCAAAAGTCCCATGGGAGTTCATCCTCACCTGGCACCATCTCACTCTTTATAGCTGATAATCCCCCCAAGATTTCATCCTTATGGATGGGATGGGTCAGCTCCCTCATCCTCTCTACTATTGGGGAGGTCCACTCCTCCAGATATCTCTCAATAACCTACTCATCCTCTCCTCACTTCATAGAGAACTCCAATGCCTCTAAAGCAACCTTAATATACTATGCACTCCAGTCACTATCCCACCATCTTTCCCAATGACCCCCTCCCACTACTACTGTACTGTATGAGCTCAAAGAAGCCTCATAAGGTACTTTGTAGGCCTCTCCCCCTTCTCTAACCTCTGCCACCTCAGTCTTACCATCATTCTCTAAATTCTCATCTCCTCATCCACCCATAAGGTAGTTATCAGCTCTTTAATCTCCATTCTAGCTCACTCTGCCCACTACTCCTCACCCTCTTCCCCTGAATTCACATTGCCATCAGACATTTCTAACAATAGGCCTTCAAGCCACTGTGAAATTTCCTTCATTCTTATCTTATTGGCTTTCCTTCTCACCCCTCCTACCTCTCTCCAGAACACCTGAGTAGTGATCTTCAACTTCAGTCAACAGTTTCCTATTGCTATTCTTTCCCCTCTCCACTGTACTATATTATTGGCCACCTCTAACCTTCATTACTCCCACATCCCTTTGTCCTTCAAAAGAGCATAGTTTAGTCACCAATATCCTGACCCATCTTCACTCTCCCCAAACACCCCTCACCCAGCCACCCTCCAGTGATCTGACCAAGAGCACCACATCACCTCAAAATCCTTCCAGACATCTACTCCCCAGCAATCTACTGTAAGGATCCAGTCAATCCACATTCCCAGCCCATATGCCCAGTGGGTGAAGACTGCTCTGCCCTCCCACTTTAGTCTCTCTGTATCTCTCAAGGTACTTAGACACTCAACTTCCTCCCACTTATTCAACCCACTACTTCTGCCAGTCACACCTTATTCCCTATCTGAGAAATCTACAGCTACATCCCTAATCATATTGAAGTCCCCCCCTAGTATATCCACCCCAGCCTCTACTAGAGCCCCATTGTCTATCAACTCCTCTATCCAAGTAATTCTCATTCCCCTTTCCACCAGACAGCAACAAGATCCCACCTAGTGCTCTCAAATAAATCAAATCAATTCAAATCAAATTGAATTGAGGGCCATTTGAATTAAATCAAATTGAATTGGGGATTTTTCAATTCAAATTGAGTTTGAATTAAATCAAATTCGAATCAAATTGAGGTCTATGAATATACATCCAAATTCAATGATCTTTAGCTTGTTAGATTCCCATATATAAGAGAAATCTAACAAGTAAATTTGGATGTGTATTCGTTGAGATATTAAATTTCTAAAAATAGAGTTCAAATTGGATCTCAAATTGAATTGGACCTCAATTCAAATTGATTCGAATTGAATAGAATTTAGGTCCAATTCAATTCAATTCAATTCATTGGGAGTACTAATCCCACCATAACAGATCCCCAACCTGGCCTCACCCAAGCCCCCCATAGAAGATACTCTCTCCAACCTCTAATATCTCTTAGTTCCCCCTTGCCCTTTCTTATCAGAATTCCAACCTTTCCTCACTATTTAGCCACTCCTCCCCACTCTCTAGTCCAGAGTAATCTATACTTCATCTCTTTATATTGTATATTCTGAAGTGAAAACACATCTACTTCCAATTCCTTAAGCCAGTTCAAAAGGTTATGTTGCCTCCCTGATCCTCATAGCCCATTGATATTGAGTAAAAAAACATTGGTTGTACTGTTCATATTGAGAAATATTTGAGTTGCAGGTCCACTCTAGTTCTCTATATCCTGATCTATCCTAGACAAATCCAGCTCCCTCTCAGCTTCCAGCTCCACCTTCTCTTTCGCCTTAGCCTCCAACTCTACCAGAATCTCCTGAACATCCTCTGTGTCCTTCTCTTCCATTATTGAATGATAGTCCTCACATGCTGCCACCCACATCTCTGCTCCATTCCAAGCATTCCACCTCTTAACCACTATCGAACACACTGCTCCTTTCATCTCCCCCTCTCTAGTAGTATCTACCTCAACCTCTCATCCTCTAGCAGTGCTGCCAAATGCATTATCATCAACTTTCTCACCATACCAACTCTGCACAGGATATTGCTCCAATTCTTCTCACTCAGCAGTCAAAAATCAACATTACTCAACTTCTCATCTGCCAATTCTGTCACCAACCTATGCAACCAGGGCCCCTCTTCCATATGCCCCCCCCCCTGGAGTCATTGCCCTCTTCCCCACCATCTGTGCTCTATCCAGGCTAGCACTGGCTGCTTCATCCCACTCCTCATCTAATGCATCCACCAGGCCCTCTCCAGACACCATGCAGACTGTCTTCAAGGATCAACTCTATATCTTTGTACTCATATACATTGATGACATCCTGATCTTCAGCGGCACTGAAGAAGAACATCTCAAACACCTTGAACAAGTCCTCAAGATCCTCCATGAATACAAGCTTTATGCAAAGCTCAAGAAGTGTGAGTTCTTCAAAGATCAAGTCGAATACCTTGGACACATTGTATCAGCCAAAGGAATTCAAATAGACCCAAGGAAAATACAAGCCATTGAACAGTGGCCTGTACCAACAAGTCTTACTGAACTTAGGTCCTTCCTTGGTCTGGCTGGATACTACTGTCAATTTGTCAAGAACTTCTCTGGTATAGCAGAATCTTTGACAAACCTCCTGTAAAAGGAACCCAACTCTGACCTCCATGTTCCCTATATCTGGGACACCTTCTGTCAACAAGCCTTTCAAGAACTCAAGAACTGCCTGACCCATGCACCTATCCTTAGAAATATGGACCTGAACTTGAAGTTCACAGTTACTACTGATGCATCCAACTTCACAATTAGTGCAGTCATCTCTCAAGATGATGGTCAAGGATACAGACCTATTGCCTTTGAGTTAAGGAAATTGTCCCCTGCAGAACAAAAGCTAGCCACTCACAAGAAGGAACTTCTAGCAATCATTCATGCCCTCAAGACCTGGCAACACTATCTAGAAGGAGTTGAGTTCGATGTGATCACAGATCACAGGTCCCTTCAGTACATTAACACCCAACCAACTCTTTCCCATCAACAAGCCAAGTGGAGTCAGCTACTTCAGACTTTCACTCTGAATATCATCTACAAGCCCAGAAAAACCCTGGTTATACCAGATGTACTCTCAAGAAGACCTGACCTTGCCACCATTTTACAAGTCACTGTGGTACCTGAATTCCTTAACCAGATCAAGACTGCTTATGAATAAGACCCTCTGGTTCTACAAAAGGACACCAAGGAATTCAAAGACAAGTATACCTTCAAGAACAACCTCATGTACCATCAAGACAAGGTCTACATTCCTACCAACCCAGAACTACAATATAAGATCCTTCATGAGCATCATGACTCTCTACTAGCTGGTCATCTTGGAACTGAGAAGACTATCAAGAACATTCAATGAGACTACTACTGGCCCAACATGCTCAAGGAAATCAAGGAGTATATTCAAAGCTGCGATCTTTGCCAAAGAAACAAGTCAAGCAATCAAATACCTGCTGGCCTTCTACAACTGTTGCCGATTCCAACTAAGAAGTTTGAGCAAGTCACAATGGACTTCATTGTACAACTCCCATGAACCAAATCAGGCTGTGATGCCATTGTTGTGTTTGTGGACTGCCTGACCAAGATCACAATCGCTGAGCCAACCACAACCAATGCCACTGTTCCTGAGATTGCAAGAATTTTCTTCAAGTCTGTCTTCCACCAATATGAACTTCCCCGAGTAATTGTCAGTGACTGCAACCCCAAATTCACAAGTTACTTCTGGCAAGTGCTCTTCAAGACTCTTGGAACTCAAATCACTATGTCCACTGCCTTCTACCCTCAAACTGATGGATAAACTGAGTGAATGAACAGAACACTTGAACAAATGCTCAGAAACTATGTGTCTTATGAGCAAGATGATTGAGACCACTACCTGATCTACACCGAGTTTGCCTACAACAATACAGTCCAATATCTACTGGTCTTTCCCCTTTTCAGTTACTATATGGCCAAAACCCCAAGACCCCTGCAAGTCTAGTCTCATTCCAGCAATCCAGTCACACACAAGTCCCCACTACCCAGAACCTTATTGACAAAATGGATTCCCTTCTCAAGATTGTGATCACAAATCTGCAAAAGGCTCAATAATATCAAGCTAAGTATGCAGATAAGAAATGTTGTAATATTAACTACATTATTGGAGATATAATTCTACTCAAAGCTGACAACATCAAGGTCCAATCTCAAGTCAACTACCAGTCAGCCAAATTTCAACCCAAGTACCTTGGACCTTTTGAGATCACTGAGCAAGTCTCTACCTACTCCTACTATCTCAGTCTACTGACAACCATATGTATATATCCAGTATTCCACATATCACAACTCAAGGCCTGGAACCAGTCACTACCTTACCCTGGCTGAATTCTGATACCCTCAGCACCAGTTATGGTTGAAGATCACATCAAGTATGAAGTTGAGAAAATCTTAGACAAACAAGTCTGATACTGTTGCACAGAATACCTAGTCAAGTAGATGGACTATCCTGAATATGACACTACCTGGGAATCTGCTGCCAATCTCAAGAACTCTCAAGACTTCAATCAAGAGTTTGAGCAAAAAGGAACTCATTGACTGCCCATGAGGTTCTCCTCTTGGATAGTAGACAACATACTGTACTGATCAGATACATTACACATTGGAGCACTCAAAGAGATACAGCATCAGTAATAAGACCTACAGAAGAACTCTGTAAACCCTGCAACTAATGAGGTTCAAACCAGTTTTCATCTAATCAAGATAATACTTTAGCCCTTGCCTTATACAAGAATGGCCAGTCCTTATCAATGAGCTAATATATTTTATTTATCTTTTTTTTTGGTTTTATTTTCTTATATTACCTTCCAAATTCAATGAGGATATTGATTCTTAAGAAGGGGGAGATGTAACATTCTAGCATAGTTTATTTCTTTTTCTTTATCTTTCTAGTACTTTCTATAACCTTCCAGTACCTTCCAAATGATTAGAAATCCTTTCTTGGCACTAAGCCACAGCTAGAATATTCTTGTTACTTCCATTCCAGTCTTAGTTAGTTATGGAACATTATGGATCTTTATTTGTCATCATTGCTGAGAACCTTCTTCTTGGCATTACTATTGATTACTCAGATCTTTCTAGATCCTTCTTTCATATCTTGTATAAATATCCTCTCTGTTCTCTTGAATAAAGCTCAGAATATTTTCTTCCTGAATCTACAAGATCTTCCTGAAATCTTAGTAACTCTTTGAGCTACTTTGAATATCTAGAATTTAGTCACTTCCTCATTTAAGAAACCAGAACCATTACAGTGGCATTCAAGTAGCAGTAAGGGAAAGAAGGGTATGGGCTAGAGATGGGGTCTTTTGGGAAGGTGACTCTCAGGAGTAGAGTGGATGGTGATCAAGGAGCTGGAGGTAAGGGAAGGAGTAAGGGACTGGTAAGCTTCATGGCAGCTGTAAAGAGTGGGGCTGAAGGGGGTGACAAGGATGGATGGCAGTAAGTTGAAGGGGTAAAGGGAAAGCTTGGTGAGAGTGGGGGTGCTAGGCCAGGCATCAGAGTACAGAAGGCTGGTAGAGGTGAGACTAGGGGAAGTGGTGTGACTGCTGATCGAACCAAGGGGGCAGCTGAGGGATCATTGGTGATACACAAGAAAGACCTGGCTGATGGTGTGATGGGACTGGTGGTGGCACTGTTACTTAAGAAATCCATCTCAGAATTTGCAGTTATACTGAGCTTCTGGGGGCTGGTAGTGACAGCTAGGATGGTGCTGGCACTTCTGGGCAAGCAACTGAGTGAGGTGGCTTTAGTGAAGTTTTTGAAAGGTTTGGAAGAGATGGAAGTTGGATTTGTCAAGAAGGAACATGTATTGGTAGTGGTGGCTAAGGGGGTGCAAGTTGGAGAGGTTACTGTTCTGATGATAAGATGTCTACATTGAGACCCAAGAGTGGTATATCTGGTGGTTAAGGGGGTTCTAACAGTATCAATAGAGGAGATAAAGAATATTGTTGGAAGAGTGATGTGAGAATATGGTGAGGTTGTGGATATTGAATTTCAGGGATGTTATTCTGTACTGGAGATGTGGAGGTACAGCTGAGAGTAGCTGGAAAGGAGGTGACAGAGAAAGGAGGTGATTGGCCCAGAGTACTAAAGTGGAAGCTCTTTGAGTGCAAGGTATCTAGAGTCAAGGGCTCAGAGGAGGAGGAGGAAGAAGACTTGTTGATGGCACTTTGGGAGTTGGATGGAGCTGTAGAATAGAGAGAGAAGATGTGACAAACCTTCAAAAAGGCTATGATGATGGTGGATATCAATGGAAAGAAAATTTGAGTAGACAAGGTGATATGGAAAAGAGCTCAGGAAAGGTAGCAGCAGCAAGAGCTTCTCACTAGGCTTGGGGTAGGTGCTAAAAAGGAAGGAACAGAGGTAGCTGTGGGGGGGAGGGGTGGGCAGAAGGGGTCTGAGGGTTCACAGTACTCTAAGCATGCCCCCTGGCAGAGTTGGGCAGGTAATGGAGAGGAGATTTTCTTTGATGACTAGAGGCCAGAGGGAGATGCCAATATAAATAAGGAGAATGAGAGACCAGAGAATGCCACTGGTGGTAAAGGGGCTAAGGTGGAGGATATTGTGATAAAGGGTGTGAAGAATGTCTAATTTGGAGTCCCAGAATTGGCCTTGGGGGGTCAGATTGTTGGGAGGTCTTGAAAGGTTGCTGGCACATTGGTGAGACTAAAGGCCATGACTAGAAATTCATATAGTTCAAATGGTGTCATGAATGCCGCCTTGGGTATATCTTCTGGCTTGATGCAAATTTGGTGATATCCAGAGGTAAGGTCAATCTTGGTGAAGTATTTGGCATTCTTAAGAGCATCAAATATTTGATCAATGAGTGGTAGTGGGTAATGATTCTTGATAGTAATCTTGTTGAGTGTGCAGTAGTCTATTCACATTTGCAAGGTATCATCCTTCTTCTTGATAAATAGGACTGGGGAGCCAATAGGTGACTTGCTTGGCTGAATGGCTCCTCACTCGATGAGTTCATTGAGTTCCTTCTTGACTGCTTCAATTTAAAGTAGTGACATGCAGTACATCTTCTTCTTAGGAATGGCCATATCTGGTACCAGCTTGATTTCGTGGTCATGGCCTCTTGAAGGTGGTAGGCCAGGTAGCTTGTCTGGGAAGACATCCTTATACTTGTTCAGCAGTAACTTGACACTTTCACTGATTGATAGCTTCTTGTCTTCTTTCTTGGGTCGGATCAGTGCAACAAAGGCACAGATAGCTTTCTTAAGGGCCTTCTTGAACTGGATTGCTGAAAGATTGGCAATTGGAGTTTTCATCTGCATCTTGTCTGGCTTGATCATAATGTTAGCTCCATCTTGAATCAGGGTGACTTCATTCTTGGTCCAATCAATGTGTGAATTGTGTCATATAAGCCAGGGTTTGCCTAAGATCAGGTCATGATCTCCTAGGGGTGCCACTTCAAAATCTAAATGTTCTCAGTACTTCTGAATCTTGAGGGGAAGTTTAGTGGCAATTGAGTCAATTGGTAGAGTGGTGCCATCAGCAGTGACAACTCCACCATTCTTGCCAGCTGATTTGGTGAAAATCTTGAGTTTGTTGATGAGACTCTTGTTGATGAAGTTTCCAACAGCTCCAATGTCTATGAGAACATCTAATTCTTGACCTTTGACTAGACCTTCGAAGATGAGCATTGAGTTGGCTCAGTTCTCAGCTATGCTAGCAACTTGATCAGTGCTGCCAAAGTCTTTCTGATCTTACTTGGTTAGAGATAACTTAGTGACTTCCTTGATGGCAGGCAGGGTGGCTTGCTCCAGAATGAGCTGTGCAATTCTGTCACCTTCATTAACAGTATAAGGTTGGTCCTTGTGGTTGACTAGTAGGACTTGCATTTCTCCTTGGAAGTCAGGGTCAATGACTCCAGCACTGATGTCCAGTGAGTGCTTGACACTGAGACCAGATCTTGGTACAATTCTTGCATAATGTTCCTTGGGTATTTCGACTGTAAGGCCAGTTGGAATAAGCCTTCTTTTATGGGCAGGAATAGTGACTTGTTGGATAGATTGAAGGTCTAAACCAATGGCTCCTTCTGACTGTGCTTGAGAAATCTGGGCCTTGGGATTGACTCGCATGAAATTGAGTACAACTTCTTGTTTGACTTAATGACCTTGGGTGTCTTTGGACAGGACCAGGATCCTCTTGGATTCGGTAGTCTTCTTGGGACATTTTGTAGCAATGTGGCCAGACTGTCGGCAAAAGAAGTAGGCTTCAGCCTTTTTGAGGCACTCCTTTTCCTTAGGTGTAAGCTTGTTCTTCTTGTTCTTGTCAATGGTGTTTAGATCCATGGGGGCAGGTCCAACAGTTCTGACTTTAGTTTCCTCCCTTCTGGGATTGTTATTGAATGGTGATCTCTTCTGCTTGAAGTGGTTGCCATAGGTAATGATATCGAACCTATCAGTAATTTTCATTGCAGTGTCTAGGTCTTTGGGTTCTTCCAGTTCAACATGAACTTGGGTTTGTTCTTTGAGACCTCAGATATACTTATCAACCTTCTCATCTTCAGTGACATGAGGTAGCTCCAGTAGGATAGACAGGAATTGTGTATTGTATGCTTGCACAGACTTAAGTTGTTTGATATTTGCCAGGCAGTCTCGCATAACCTTGGTGTTGTTGATAGGTTTGAATTGGCCCTTAATAGTATCTGAGAATTCACCCTAGACCTTGATTCAGCCAGAGAATCTTGTGTTCTGAACATGATTTTGCCACCAGATTGCAGCATTCCCTGAGAGGAGTGTGGTGGCAAATTGGACTAGTACTGCTTCATCCAAATTGGTCAGTTCTCCATACTGCTCCAATTGGAAAAGCCAAGCATTGGTAGACAGTCCTTCTCTTTGGCCATCAAAGGTATCAGGCTTCTGAGGCTTGATGGTGACTGCTATCAGAGATATCATTGTAGGTACAGATATAGACTGTGCAGAAGCTTTGCCCTCCTTATTGTCCAGTCATTCTTGAAGTTGGGAAATTTGGGCCAGTGTGGTATGCAAGAGGCTTTCTAGAGTCCCAGATGACTGAGTAGGAATTGGCTGTTCCTCCTCTTCTTCTTGCTGAGTGTAGGGTATGTTCTGTGGGATGTAGTTGCTATAAGGGGTGCTATAGGTATTGTTGTTCCAGGTGTCAGCATTGGGGTCCATAGACATGGTGTTTGACTAGTTCTTGAGAGGTTTCTTATTTAGGCAAGGTGTAACTTAACTGCTGCTACCAAGTGTAATTGTTCTGGTTTCTTAAATGAGGAAGCAACTAAATTTTAGATATTCAAAGTAGCTTGAAGAGTTACTAAGAGTTCAGGAAGATCTTGTGGATTCAGAGAGAAAATATTCTGAGCTTTATTTGAGAGGACAGAGAGGATATTCATACAAGATATGAAAGAAGGATCTGGAAAGATCTGAGTAATCAATGGTAATGCCAAGAAGAAGATTCTTGGCAATGATGACAAATAAAGATCTGCAATGTTCTATGAAGTTCTGTGACTAGCTAAGACTGGAACAGAAGTGACAAGAATATTCTAGCTGTGGCTTAGTGCCAAGAAAGGATTTCTAATCATTCAGAAGATACTGGAAGGTTATAGAAAGTACTAGAAAGACAAAGAAAAAGAAATAAACTATGCTTGAATATTATAGCCACACCAGCCCCAGATCTAGTACACCATTCAGAAGGTTGAATCACTGCCATTTTGATAGTTGCTTTCTTCAATAAACCATTTAAAAAGTATGTGAAAAGTATGTGTAACATGAGTGGTAATGGAAGAAGGTAATACCAGCCACCTTGGTATTACTAATATTAGATATCAAGTAATCTGAGGCTACTCTGTTGCATTAACTTACCTTACTTACTTTCTTGTTAGGAAATCTGAAAGATGTTTTCCCACTGTTTACTATGTAACTATGTTCTAATAAATGAGTATAAAA
>RQIL01014320.1:0-10970 GCA_003951145.1 Jimgerdemannia lactiflua | reverse complement strand
ATAATATTATTAAGAAGATAGTATCTATTAGTATAAATAGTATATAAATAATATCTCTCTCTGGTAACTTTCATATTACTTAAGATGATGGCAACTAAACAAGGTTCTGGCAAGCATACTGATATCAGAGATAAGTTGGCCTTCAAATGGCAGTATGGTAAGAGAGAGATAAGTCCATCTTGCTCAAACCATTCAGAGACAGCTAAGCCACAACAATATCTTCTTACACAAACAATATGTTTAAAAGTTTTTTATTTCAAAAACTATAGTATACCAAGTGGTGCTGGAGTCTAGGATACCACATGAATAAGTTTCACCAAAAACTAAAAAGTTTTGAGACATGGTGAGTCAAGAATCATCAAGCTCAGAGAGGCAGCTATAGCCTTGGATTCCCAAAGAGCTATGCAGTAGCTGCAGGTCAGGGGGGAGCACAGAGAAGTGGAGGAGGAGCTGGGACCAGGGCAAATCTAGGTGGTTGGCAGACTGTTGGTAGAGATAGAGAAAGTGCTGCCAGAGCTGGGGGAATGGGCAGCAGAGGGCATAGTGTTGACAGGGGGGGGGTCAGGTGATGGATCAGGTGACTGGCAGGGGTCAAGGACTGGTGGGCATGACTAGAAATTCAGTGGCTGAGTAGACAACTGGAAATGGTGAAGTATCAGAGAGGGGCACTACTGGCAATACTGGGGATATAACAGGCAGCACAGCAGGAGGAAGAGGAAAAATCACCTTGGTAGCTAGAACTGGGGAGCTAGTAGTAGAGTCCTTCTTTCACAAATCTGTCTCAACTTGAGTGATCTTAGCAAACTCCCTGGGACTTAGAATGTCAGCATAGGAAGTACTGAAGGTGGTTGGAGATAGAGTGGATGGAGCAGAGTTACTGAAGTTCATACCATCAGCAGAGGTAGTTGAAATTGGATTTGTTGAGAAAGAGAAGATAATGCTGGCACTAGAGAAAGGACTGATGGTCAGAGGAGTCAAAGTGAGAATTGCAAGATACCTGACTCTTGCACCATTTGACTGGTGGTTGAAGGAGTGCCAACCCTGGAGAGATAGGAGATGAAGGAGCTGATCTTGGTAGTGTGGCAGGCCACAAAACATACCACCTGAATTATTACCAGATAATGCAACCAGATGACGTAAACACTTATAGCATAGTAACCAGCCCAGTAATCATTGCTGCGGAAAACTATATAAATAACCAGATAGCTAAAATAGGGAAAATCCCTGACAGTGGCTGTCACCCCAAACATACTATAAATAGCAATCTATAGTTAGCTAGATAGCAACCAAGGTAGCAACCACAATATATAAAATACCCCAGAGACAAGAGTGAATATACCTCAGTCCAAAATTGAAACCAAAAGCAAAAGACAAGTCTGCCTGCCAAACACACTTAGGAGAAATGCCTGCCAAAAGCCCCTTGGTCCTAAAGGAATTGGATTGCAACACTTAGGAGATATACCTACTGATGAGCTACTGTTAAAAGGAGATTGTGAGCATTGGTACCTCATTTCCACTCCAGTCCACTTTCCGATAGAAAGAAGTTTTGGTTCGCTTGCCAGATAAGCCTGAAGTTCGCCGTTTCCCATGTTTCAAGAGAAGTCCGTCAGCTGCTTAAGGAATAAGCCGCCATTTTCAAGTCCGTTTTCAAGTAATCTGCTCTAAGTCTGCCGATCCGCCGCATTCCGCCAATCGCCTGTATTGTTCAACATTAAGTTCGCCGATCCGCCGCATTCTACCGATCCGCATCGCTCGTCCACATCGACCGTTTAGCCACTTCGCCCATTTAACCGCATCGCTCGAACCGCATTGACCACTCAGTCCGCACCGTTCAACCTGATCGCCTGATTTGAAATCCATCTGATTACCCAAGATCGCCCAAAGTCACGGATTCCCAGAAGAGCCCGCTCTTTAAGGAAATCTGCCAAATTAGCTACATAAGAACTCCATTAAGGAAAGCCTGAAATCCGACCATCCGGGTCACATGAAATTGCCAGACGATCATCGCTCAAGAAGGAAACCCGCTCACACAAACCGCGCATCTACCAAATTAGGAAATCGCACACAGAAAGTCTCCAGCTGTTGAATATTATACCACTAGACACCAACACTAGTATCAGAACCTGAACATTTTGTTTCTTTTTGACAAAGTAACTGGGGGCTCAAGCCAATCTACACAGCCGCCCAACCTTGTAATTTGCCTCTATTGAGTCAGGCATGTCACATTTGGGGGCTCAACTGGGAATATTCTCAAAAGAATTATTGTGACTTTTCAGCTCACAGAACCCAACCTTCAACCTGGAGACCAGCACCACTGCAACCTTTGACACAGCACCAATTTCAGCTACCACAGGAGAAGAAATTCCAGCACTACAAAGCATTTGGACAGGAAGAGAAGTAATTACCTCTAGAATCGAACACCACTCTGCATCAGAAGGATCTGACATTGCAGAAGCCAGCATTGTATGAAATCCTCCACCAGTACCACTAGCAGATACACCAACCAGAGATTTTGATGAGCTCACACCAGATGAGGTAGACAACACCAACCTAGACTTTGATAATCTTGTCCGAGACCTCAACAATCACCTTGAAAGATTTCCTCCAAGAGTCTTCCCCAATTTATCCAGACCAGTAACCCTGATCCCAAGAGAGCAACCCACAAGACACCCCAGAATAGTACCAAGAAGAGCACCATCTCTCAGATCTTCAGTACCTTCAAGCTCATACCTTTCAACAGCCAACAACTCAGAATCAGAGCCAGAAATTGAAACAGAATCAGAAGACAGTGAAGACGAAATGGGCACAACACTACCCACATTTTCAGGATACCCAGAGGAAGATCCAAGAGAATTCATAGATGCAATCGAAGGAATAGCAGCCCTGAGAGATTTGTCTACCCAAAGATAAATCAATGTCTTCAAGGCACAACTGAGAGAATCAGCCAAAGGCATCTTCACCAGAACTGCAAACAATGTCAATACAGATCTAGGAGATGTCATGGATCATGGAGAATGCAAGATCAGAAGAAGAACAATATGAAGCCATGCAGCACTGGATTATTGAAAAGTATGCAGTAAATGAAACCTGCCATAAGGCTCAAGAATCCATCATGGGAATGAAGATGAACCTCGGAGGATCCCCAAGAGCATTCTTTATAAGAATTCCGAAGAGAATGCATGCTGCTGGATTCAATGCTGCCAACTAAGACATTATTAGTCCAATGACCTTCATGAATGGAATCCCACCCAATATTGCTCAACATGTCTGAGCCCTGGGCATCAGGAAGCCTGAGGAGCAAGTAGATGCAGCCCAAGAATACTTTGATGTCAAACAAGGAACCACCTGGACTGACAATTGGAAAGAAGACAAAGAAGACCTCTTGGTCAAGACCCTGCAAGGAATCCTTCAAGGAGAATCAAAAGGAGAAAAGCCCACCAAAGAATGGAAGAAGGACAAGAATGAGATTCAAGACCTCAATTCAAAAGTAGACAGACTGGTTAGTCAGATTGAAAGGCTCACCACATGCAAAAATCAGAATTACTAGCCAAGATATTCTCCTCAAGAAAATCAGAACTACCAGCCAAGGTACCCCCTACACGAAAATCGGGATTACCAAGGAACTACCCATCCTCTGATAGCTAAAACTATCCTTCAAGAGACAGAGCAGAGGTCCAATGTTACAAGTGTGGACAGCAAGAACACTATGCCTCCAAATGCAACAACCAAAGTAGCTCAAGGAATTCTGAACCACCAAACTGAAAGGATACCCACAACAAAAGAACAGAAGCTCATCCAGTTGAAGACTATGAGCAGAGTGATAGCGAGGAGTACAGTGACCTAGACTTGTACCCAACCAAAGCTGAATATGAAACAGTCTACCCAGCAGAGAAAAGAAAGAGAGCAATAGGCTGCCCCTGAGCTGTTGAGAAGTCACCAAAAAGAACTGGCAAAAGAATCATTCAAAATGAAGATGAAGAAGAACAGGTTGATACACCTCCCCAGTCTCCTTCACTCTTCATTCCTGGAGCTACTATCAATGGAGAAGATCCTCTACCAGAATCTGCTGATGAGGATATGGGAGAAGAACCAGAATCAGAAACCAAGACTCCAAAGTCCAAAAAGAAATACATCCCAAAAACCATGCTCCAAGACATCTACAATGAAGCCTGGAAGAAGATCCAAGAAGCCAAGATGGAAGTCCTACTCTTGCAGTTCCTTCAACTGATACCTGCTGGAGTAAGAAACAAATTGCTATAAACCACCAGATCTTACACAGGAAGGGTTCCTATCTCTCAAGAAGAACCAGCAACCCCAGCAGTATAAGCTGCAGAAAGGCATATCAGCACCTATCTGTTTAGAGAAATTAGAGACCAAAAGGCGAAAATCCTCATTGATACAGGAGCAGCTGTATGTGTCATTGCTAAGAAATTTCTGGATAGCATTCAATGGCCCATTGATGGACCCTCCAGCCTCAGCATTATAGTAGCAGATGGAGCCTGAACTCAACCCCTGGGAGAGGTCTGAAACATCACTATCACTCTTGGACACATTCAGTTTGCCATCCCCAAGGCAGTTGTGACCAAAGCTATCACCTATGACATGATTCTTGGCACCAATTAGATGAAAGAGATGAATGCAGATATCAACATTGGTCAACAAGTGCTCAAATTTGACTACAGAGGAAAAAAGTACCAAGTCAAAGTCACCAGCTTTGAGCCATCAAAGAAGAAGAAGAAGGTGACCATTTAAGAAGAATATGCCAGCAGCAAAGAATCCACCACTGAGGAGAAAGAAGAAGAGGATTCTGAAAATGACAATGACCCCAGACTGAGGCCCCAAATCAACATGATAGAAGACAGACCAGAAGATAATGTGTGGGTATAAGATACTATTCCCATCACAATCAGAGCCATTACTGGAGAAGCCAGAGGATGCACCAAATGCCTCCAAAGACAGAAATGCGAGGAACACTCATCCAGACATATAAGAATTCGAAAAAGCCCTGACACTACATGCCCTGACTACAAGAGAAGGAAGAAGAGATGTCCCCACAATACTCAGCCAAAAAGCCTTGCACAAGTTATGCCCAACCCCGAAATCGAAGCAGCTGAAGTTCAAGCAATTTGGGACCAGCCTCAAGAGGAAGAAGAGACAGCATTTCGGAAAATGAAGAGCTCCCCACAGTTGTTTCATGGGATGATCTGAATTGGGAACCTCAAGAAGGAGAAGACAACACTCCCTAGAGTGAAGAAGAAGCTGGACCCAGCTCACAGCCAGTCATCCCAAGACCCGAAACCCATCAAGAGAGAGCCTTCCGAATAGGTAGATGCCCCCATCAAGTCATCTTCTACTCACCAAGAGACTACTGCTATCAATGCCATATATTGGACCAGTAAGCCAGACAACCCTATGAACAGAATTCCCCAAAAATTATTGCAGAAGGGACCTCATTCCAAGAATCCATCACCTCACTTGTGAAAAGAAGATATGGAGTCAGATTCTACACCCAGACAAAAGTGAAACCTCTCTCTACCCTCCCACCAAAGTATGATGCAAATGGATGCAGATTCCCAAAGCTAGGAGAAATCGAAGAAAGAAAGAAACACTTCCAAGCCATGAGATATTGCCATCATGGAAAGCATCCAGATGCTGGCCTTGCCAATATGAAAAGATCCATCTCAGCAAGGATGTGATTGTACACATACTCAAGAAAGAAGATGACTGAGCCAAAATTCAAAAGGAGAAAAAGAAGAAGTCTACAAGGAAGGTCCTCAAGATATATGACCTAGGAGAAGATATCCTAGCTCTCATTCGGCATACAACCTACCAAGGATGGATAGATGATGCTATCAATTTCATAGAAGCCTTGGACCCCACTGGAAAAAGAGGAATCAATTACCTCTGAGACCCCACTACTGGAATGATGACTAAAGGACAGTCTGGGACAGACTATCCTTTAGTGGGGGCTGATGTAGTAGGCCACAGAAATCATACCATTTGAAATTGCCACTTAGCTATATACTATATCAAGTGCACTAAGCAACCAAGACTGCCACACCCTCTCTCTGGTAACTTTCATGTTACATAAATTCCACACATACTTTTTGACACACTTTTCATCATTTTTTGGAGAAGACTCTTAAGGCAATGGCAACCAAGCATGGTTCTGGCAAGGGTACTGATGTGGGGGATGAGCCGTCCTTCAAATGGCAGTATGGCAAGGGAGGGATAGGGCTGGGGCCAGGGTTCTTTGGACCGTCGACAGGTGGGGGAGTGGGTGGGGGACAGGAGTCAAGCAAGAAGGCTGGAGGTAGTAGTGTAGTGAGCTTTGTGGCGGCTGTCAAGGGTGGAGGAGGAGGAGAAGGGGCTGAGGAATGGAAGACAGTAGGGAAGGGGAAGGGGAAGTCAGGAAGTGCTGGGAGTGCACTCTTTGGAGGAGGCAAGAGAGCTGAGGGAGATGTGACTGGCATAGTGGGTGGGACTACTGATGGTGGAGTGATAGCTAATCTGGAAAAAAATCCAGATGTGACTGCTGATGGTGACAAGGGGGACCAGGGGGGATCAGGGCCGGTGCACAAGGGCAATCTCTCAGATGGTGTAACAGGTCTGGTGGTAGTACTATTGCTCAAGAAGTCGATCTCTGAATTCGCAGTCACAGTGAGCTTCCGGGGTCTGGCAAAGATGGTTTTGGGGCTCCTGGGGAAGCAGCTGGTGGATGTGGCATTGGTGAAGTTCCTGAAAGGACTGGAGGGAGTTGAGGTTGGATTTGTTGAGGAGAAGCACCTGGTGGAGGCACTGGCAAAGGGGATCAGTGTGGGTGAGATAGCAGTGCCAATATCGAGGTGCTTGTACTGGGACCCAAGGATGGTGCACCTGGTGGTCAAGGGGGTCTCTATGGTGTCAGTGGAGGAGACTAGGAGCAGGGTCGGCAAGGTGATGAAGGAGTATGGAGATGTTGTGGATATTGGCTTTCAGATATGGGAGGGGACAATATTCAGGACAGGAGATGTGGAGGTGAGACTGAGGCTGGCTGGAAGGGAGGTGACGGGGAAGGCAGGTAACTGGCCAAGGGCCTTGAAGTGGGGCCCAGTCGAGTGCAAGGTGTCGAGGGTGAGAGGAATTGAGGAGGAGGAGGAGGACCTCCTGACAGCCTTGTGGGAGCTAGAAGGGGCTGTGGAGCAGAGAGCAAAGGCCTGGGAGACCTTTGAGGATGTGACAGTAGTTGAAGAGATAAATGGCAGAAAGGTGCAAGTAGATAAGAAGGCATGGGAGAGGGAGCAGGGGAGGCAGGTGCAGAGGGATCTACTGGCAAGCCTTAAGGGGAAGACAGGTACAGGGATGGTGCCCCCACCGGGGTTCACTGGTGGCCCTGGGGGGCTTGAGGCATCACAGCATGCCCCTTGGCAAAAGAAGATTATCGGCAAGGATGATCTGGGGTTCTTCATTGACCTGGATGAGGAGGAGGGGGACTGGCCGGGAACAGGAGTGTCCCTGAATGGTGTCCTGGGGCGAGAGATGGAAAGGGAGGATGTAGTGATGAAGGGGACACAGCGTGTGAGTTTTGGTGTCCCAGATGTCGCACTTGGAGGACTGGTAGTGGGGGTGGAGGAAGGGCACCCCAGAGAAATAGAGAGCGGAGTTGCTGAGGATGATGAGGGGTATAAGGAACACAAGAGGCCCATGACCCCTGGTGTTGGGCATATTGGGGGAGCAGGATGGCTGCTGGCCACTCTTATTGATCTGGTGGCAGATGAACTTGTGGAGGTAGACTTTCAGGTCCTGGGAGGTACAGAGTGGCAAGGAATTCTGGTGGGAGAAGGAGTGGTGGACAAACTGCTGATGGAGGTGATGGCGATCCTGTTGGTAGAGGAAGGGTATGAGGTGGATGTGAAGAGGGAGGCCGAGTTGAGGGAGGAGGCTGGGCGAGTAGTGGAAGACTGCTGGGTGTCAAAAGATGGAGCAGATCTGTGGAAGTCAGTCTATGAGGACTACAGGGAAGAAGCAGAGGAGAAAGATGATGAGGATGCTCAGGGAGTTGTGGCGGCACTAGCAAGGAAAGAGATTGAAGAGAAAGAGGTAGAGGCAGAGCACCTCTTGGACCTGTCTAGGATGGATATTGAGCTGGAAGTTTGAGATGACTGGAAGAGCAGATTTATCTAAAATCATTTTTCCTATGAACAGTACAACCAATATTTTATCTTTGAATGTCAATGGGCTGAGGGGTGCAAAGTGTTGTCAGAATATGTTTGAATGGCTACGTGGCTTAGAGGTGGACCTTTTTCTGTTACAGGATGTGCGGTGTGAAGAGGAGGTTAACAGGTTGAATTGGACTAGGGAGTGGGGTGGGGTGGCTGAATGGTGTGGAAGTATTGGAATTTTGATACAAAGGGGTAGAGGGGAATTGGTGGACATTGGGGGGTGGGGCGATCATATAGTCTGGGGGATGTGGAGGAGGCCGGAGTGGGGCCCATTAGTAGTTGGATCATGCTACTATCTGGCAGTTCAGAGTGAAAGGGTGGACTGGCTGGAGGGACTACTGGAGGAGGGGTCCATGATGGAGGCAGGGGTGGATATCTTGGGAGGAGACTTCAATATGGTATGAGATACTGTGCTGGATAGGTCTGATGGAGGAGCTAGGGTGGTTGGTCGCAGTGGTGGGCTGGGCAGGTGGGAGGAGATTGAGAGATTGAGTGCACTGAGTGACGTGGCAAGGACCAAGTGGAAAATGGACAAGGTCTTCACACACTGGGTAGATGGGCTTGGAACAAGGATTGACTGGGTGCTCTCAGCTGACTGCTGGGGTGTCAATGTTTGGCAAGAATTTGGAGTGGTCTGGTGCCCCTGGTCAGATCATTGGGGGGTGATAGGGCAGGGGAAATTCAGGGGTAGTGGGGAAGGGCCTGAATATTGGCAGCTCAATTGTACTCTTCTGATAGATGGAGATTTGTGGGAGAAATGGGAGGGGGAAGTGGTGGCTAGTGTGGCTAGATGGAAGGAGGAGGGGGCTCTGGTGGGGCTCCGATGGGTGAAGCTGAAGGAGGCAGTGAGGATGTACTGGAGTGAGGCAGGGAAACAGAGAGGGAGGCTTCAGAGGATGAAGGGGAAGTAGGCATCCCGCAGGATGGAGCAGCTTCTGTGGCAGTGGTTGGAGCTGAAGGAGCATAGGGGAGAGGAGGAGGAGGAGGACTGGTAGGAGGCACAAGTGAGGATGGAGATTGAGGAGCTGAAGGGAGTCTGGAGGATGGAGGAGGAGAGCTGAGTACAGGGCATAGTGGTAAGGCTCAGGTGGCAGGGGCTGGAGGAAGGAGAGAGGCCAACTAAGTATCTCTCCCAGCTGCTCAGGGCAAGGAGAGTGAGGCAGAGGTGGGAGGGGATCATTGGAGAGGATGACTGCCTGGTGACAGGGGTCCAGGGGATCCTTGGGGAGCTTAAGAGTCGTTGGGGGAAGTTGTGGAGTGAGGAGGAGAGAGGAGCAGATGGTGAGGCCATTGTGGAATGCTTGGAGGATTGGTGTCCCCCAGAGGTGGAGGGGCTTGGGGAACTATCGAGATCAGTGAGAGAGGAGGAGATTCTGCAGGTTCTGGTGACTACTAAGTCAGGGACTGCCCCCAGGAAGGATAGGCTGCCATGGGACTTCTGGAAGAAAATGGTGAAGGTAGAGGATGTGTGATAAGAAATGAGGGATATGTGTGATGAAGTGATTGAGTCGGATTCCTGGCTGGGTGGCCAGAAGTTGGGGTTGGTGGCACTGCTGTACAAGGATAAAGGGCAGAGGGAGGACTGGAAGAATTGGCGACCAATCATGCTCCTGGATATGGACAGAAAGTTAGTCACAAAGGTGCTGGTGGCGAGGCTGCAAGTGGTGGCACAACAAATTCTGAGGGAGGAGCAACAAGGCTTTGTGGGGAGACAGTTGATTAGAGATGGCACAGCTTGGGTGCATGGAGTGATTGAGGGGGCATGAGCAGTGGGGTTGGATGGCAGGTTGGTTTTCCTGGACCAGGAAAAAGCTTATGATAGGGTGTGGCGAGTTTGGTTGCGGAAGGTGCTAGAGAGAATTGGAATATCTGAGCTGCTGGGAGATGCAATTGTCTGCCTTCTGGAGGAGAGTCAGGTAGTAATTATGGTAAATGGTCACAGGGGAGTGGTCTTCCCTCTTGGACAGGGGGTTTCCCAGGGAGACCCCCTGTCTCCCATTTTGTATGCTCTGTCCTTGGAGCCATTGCTGGATAGAGTCAGGAGGAGAGTCGAAGGGCTGACAGTACTGGGCATGAACTGGAAAGTAGGGGCCTTTGCAGATGATATGGTGGTGGGCCTGGGCACCATTGTGGATGTCATGGAGCTTAAGGAGGCTGTAGGGTGGTATGAGCAGTGCTTGGGGCAGAAGCTGAACTGGCATAAGTGTGAAACAATAGTCTTGGGGAATGGGCTGGTGGGAGGTGACATCATTGGAACAATTGTCCCCCCTGGGGAGACAGTGTGGTACTTGGGGATTTTTCTCTCAGTGTATGGGTCTGTGCTACCCAAGGCATGGTGGGAGGCCAGGGTGGGGATGTGGGGAGGGGTACTGGGGAGCTGGAGAGGGTGACACATCTCTCTGGCTGGCAGGGTGACTATTCTGAATGTTTACTGGATACCAAAGCTGTGGTATTTGGCATACTATCTGGACTTTCCAGCCTGGGTGGTCAAGAGGCTGCAGAAACTGGCAAGAGAGTGGATTTGGGCTGGCCGCCAGAGTCAGATTAAGTGGGAAGTTCTGGTGACACCAGTGGAGAGGGGTGGCCTGGGGCTGGTGGACTTTCCGAAGCATCTGCACTGTATAAGGGCCTGGTGGTTGAAGAGAGCAGTAGTGCTGAAGGGGGGTGGATGGGTCCCCTTGATGCAGAAGGTGTGGGAGGCAAGGTTTGCCCCCAGGGGGTCTTCTGGGGACCTTACAACATTGGTAGAGGGGGGAGGAGGTAGAAGAC